>DVPR01000868.1:0-12207 GCA_018239345.1 Oxynetra stangelandi | reverse complement strand
AAAGAATGTTTAAATTGACTTTGTTTTATTTTCCACAATTTTTTGAATGGCTAATGATTATTGAGACTGATTATTACATCCTGAATTTAAATCAAATTTTGTGTAGTAGTAGAGAGAAAATATTTTTGTTATAAAGTTCAATTATTTAAGCTACAAAATAAGTTTGCAGTATTTTTGTATTCTCATAAGTGTATAATTATTATCAGAAAACCATATTCATAGTACAATCCAATTTTAAAATCATGTATAAAGGAAAAGTATGAAAATCATTACAGATATTAATAAATACAATGCTAAACCAGCGCCATCTAGTGTCTAATAGCAAAACTTTGCATATGACCTCACTTATTTTGGCAGCTTAAAATACTGCCATCTGCTGTAAACATTATGAACTGAAGCCGTTCAGAAATTGTAACTGTGCCATTTATTACTTTAAATCTGTTTTTATATGGGATATATTGGTTAATTACTAAATAAAGTACATATTATAATACGCTGTATCTTTACATTATTGGGCCGTAAGTTAATTTCTAAACGCAACCGGTGTGAATGAACTGTCAAATATGCAATGAAGTTATCTGCTGTCTGGATTCCGAGCGTATGTTTGTGTTTGTACACGCGAAGCTCGATCTGCTTATGTGTGTCGTCCATGAAAGCGATGTTCGAAAAGCTCGAGTCAAGTTTGTAGCTGAAGGCTGAAGCACAATTTGCTCATCGTTGAGTGCGGCGGTCGGCACATCGCAAGTGCATACCGCTTAACGCCGCGCTACCGAACAAATGCCAAGCGTCTTTTTAAATTAAACATGCATTTGAATTTGAAATTATAAACTTTTTAACTGAACGCGAGTGTTTGTGTTCTCAATATGTGCGTAAATCGTGTTGTTTTGTTATTTTTACTCCTGTTATCCGGTGAGTTGCATCCTTCGCATCTATTTTTAGTGTTTTACGGGCAGTTATTAATGGGAATTTGTTAGGTTGATATGTAATTCGTTTCAAATTCACATCGAAGATCCTTTGATCGTGTTAAAAGGAGTTTGGTATTCAAGAACAGAACTCATCTCTTGTCGTCCGGGCGTTGATCTTAGAAACAATGCGCTACACTGGCCAAATCTTATATTTTATTTAGATTATTTATTTCCTTTTCTACGTGCATAAGACGCCATCGATTGAATATTATTAATTTTTGTGTACTAACTTTATGAAAGTAGTTTCTTTTATATATTATTGTTTATAAATATTATAAATAATAATGTTATGATGTATTGTTTTTCGGTCTTTTAAAATGTTAAACAGGTTATTGCTTATGTAAAACCAAACACGAACATAAACATTGATAGTTCCTATCTGAACTCAATTTGATTCGTCGCTTGGTTGTTAAGGGTAAGGCAGTTTTAGAGATCAAAATATAAAATCAGTTAATTCTCTTAATAAAAATAATTATTTTACCTATCTTTTTTTTAAATATTGTAATATATATTTCTTATCAATAAAGAAATTATTGAGGATCAAAATAATATTATATATGTATCAAAATTTCTGAATATTTGCAGCAGTATCGAGAATTTATTGCCTCAATGGCTATTGGAGAATCTGCAAGATCCAATGCTGGTCCTACATATTTGTTGCCTCTGTATAACTTCTACCAACTGCTTAACATGTCATGTAAAATCCGAGACTAAGAAGAACATCTTCTGGTCATCTATTTAACAGGCAGCTGGACTATTTCTTTGCAGGATAGGTTTTATATAAAATATCTACATACAACATTTATAAATACTACATATATATTGTATAGTATCATATTATGCACACAAAATGCATACTGCAAGTGGAATGGAGCCACCTGCATGTCATATAAGGTTTTAATTTATATGCAAAATTACAAACATTTTGTGTTGGTCGCCTTATACAGAGTAGATTGAATAAAAAAAATTGGTATTGGCAATCACCTGTCCGTTAATACCATATTTGCTACTATTATAATTTGAATTTTGGTTCGACATTCCTTAAAATGCTCTTAATTCAAGAGCACAAAGATCACCAAGACTGGATTTTTTTGTATTTCATTTAAGACAGTCACGGTTACTGTATATTCTGTGACAACTCAGACAATACAATTAAACAATATATCAATCATTAGCCTTTTCGAGCCAGTAGTGGACATAGGTTCCCTCTAATGACCATCATAATACAGACTTCCAGATGGGTTCCAGCCTCTGCCTGCAGGGTTTTGCAAGTTACTTGAATATTCAGATCGATTGTTATTTTCTAGGAGTTTTTTAACGGATTTAGAATGATCATCTATTTTAAAACGAATAAAAAAACCATTCGGATTCAAGTCCTGGGTTGCATTTCGTGTGTTATGCAGGTGGATTAACCGTCATTGAGCTCAATAGAAATACTGTGTAGAATATGTCAAATATCCTTCAACCCCCGTTTGAGACAAAAGATCCGATTTCAGCAGTGAGAGCATATGGACTTATAGCTGAGTAAGGTTTTAATAAACCAACAAATGTCTTAGCATTTCTCCACACTTAGCCATATGAACCCACAATAGGCACTTAGCAATAGTGACATTTCCCAGAACCCGATAAACTAAATATATACATATAAATTTATGCACAATTATGAAGTAACATTCATTGTATTAAAATATAATGAACAAGAACATTCTATGTGAAATATACATACATTAGTTTGTTAAGTTTGCCTCAGCAGGAACCTGAGATCATTATTGTTATCTTTGAACTTCAGTCCAAGTTATAAGCTGTTTAATGCACATGTTAATTTAAACTTCTCAGAATTTCCATCTAATTGTCTCATGATCGGCGGATTAGTAACTGCTTATCAAAGATGTGCAGGACGTTGTTTTCTGAGTATTGCATTAAACTTGGTACGATAAGTGTCCAACATCATGAATATGTATTTCAACATCGTCAATGTATTATTTCACCGTTGAACATATATAGGTCTTGTTCAAGGTGAGCCACAATACTGAGTCTATTAATGATTGGCTGATCAATTAGGAATAGTTGACTTGCTGATCCATTAGAAATAGTAGTTTGCTACTAAACAAACTCAATGACCAGACGAACCAGAATGAATGAATGTTTAGAGGGGGTCTGATGTGATCTTTCGTAACTGATTGATATTAAAACACAGAAAATATTATTAAGACAACTAGCATAATGATTCTGAAAGCAGCGTATATAAAAGACTATTAGGTATATGGCATTCATTCTGCCGACCATGGACCACGCCACCCGTATGCAACAACTATAATTCCACAGTATAGTACAGTTACAGTATAAAAACATGTTGACAATCTACCGCCATCCTTAATTTTTTTGTTCAAATCTCTCTACGCAACATACAAAGATCAATTTTATAATTGCAAATATATATTTTTTGAAAGAAACATTGTAGGTATACGTAAACTAAGAATAATATACGTACGTATGTTATGTACAAAGAGAAAAATAAAAGCGTTTTACGCGTAAATCTCCGTTCGTTCACCGCTCATCACTTGCACCAAACACAATGCCACCGGTAAGTAGACTGCATTACATCACAATCTGACACCCGATGGCAAACACCGCCGGCTATTGTCCCTCTGCATACTTTGTACTCGATTATACGTAACCAAAGAATTTTTAAATACACCGCTAAGTTTGTCAGCGTGATTGATGTATATTTAATACTATTTGTTTAATTGTCTGTTGCCTATGTATAGGGTGTTCTTTTTTTTACAATATACAATTTTTAACCCGTATAAAGCACGTGTGAATAATGTTTATGGCTTTGTTTTGGCTGCATTTAAAAGGTAATTATACGCTATTAGTGTTCAAATATAATTTCAGGGATATAAGTTCCATATTTCGCACGTGTTTTTTATTTATTTGAACATTGTATACGTTAAAAAAAAACAGCCTGTATGTAACACATACGTGCATATACTAAATATATTTTTGATCAAGTTGCGTATTTCCTAAGAAGGGATGTGGTCAACCCGTCTGTTATTTTATTTTACGCTTCTAAAACCTCCGATGAACTTCAACGATGCCGTCCAAGCACGAGAACGCTCGTGGAAATAACTAATTCTGAACTCGAATCTACAAAAAACCACCTGACAGTTGGGCGAATTGAGCGTTGAATGCGAGCTTATTACGCGCTCGATATCGAGAAACTCGCATTCAATCTTGAGCGCGTTGGCGCACGTGATTGCTTGTTGCGAATGTCCATATTATTGTCACTAGATGGCGCTGTTTCCAGTATACATTGTATTTTACATTAATGCGATCAAGTAGGTAAAAAATCTGGCAGTCTACACATTGTACATGTCCAAAAATATCGTATTAGTAAGTAAAATATGCAGGTAGTTTTCTAAGTTGCAAGCCTTACCTTTTACCTTTTTAATACTTTAATTAGGATATACAAAATTCTTTCGGCTCAGGTAGTGGCCACGCCCTCATTTGGGATTCTGAACGGCGATTCCGAATTGTATAATTATGCATATCCACATAGGTATGCATGATTTATGATTATACTTTTGGGATCGTGATCCAATAATTATTTTCGAAAAAAAATGTATTAATTAAAGGTAGAAAAAATGATGAGATATCCACAATGAGCTGGTCGGTCTTTTAATTTATTTTTTTATTGATCAAGAACTGAGGGTTGTGGATTCGATTCCCATTCGAGTATGCGTCGGTAATACAGAATTAATTTTAATATAACAGTTTAGACGATTTCCAAACTACATATTTCAATGTAAAATATCATCAAAATCCGTAAAATACACATACAGAAAGAATTATTCTTGCATTTATAATATTAATATGAAAGCAAATTTGATTACAGAAAACATATTCAAAACGCGGAACAACTTTCAAAATTATTTTAAAAATGAAAACGAGCACACGCTCCTGAATAAATAAGTCTTTTAATCTTTGGATACAAAAAATATATCTTTAAAATTCGCCAAGCAGCGGTTACCTACAGCTATCTGTGTCTCTATTATCCTGAAGGATATTATAAGAGATAAGTTGCCCTTTTCAAAGGCATGCGAGCGTAATCCCAACACGAAACTTAGGAGCTAAATGCATAAACCGGTTAAGTGCTAGTTCGCGTAGCTTTATAGTGTTCCGTACTGTTTTATTTATTGATATAGTTGTGTAATAATCATTAATTTCAAAATCCAATCTTAGAATTTAGTTACCAATTAATTTCGTGTTCCTTTTGTTTTCACGCACACACTACAAATGATCGTATTTATCGCACAAATATTATTACTACGCGGGAATAGAACCTGCGTCCTCTGACTTTGCAGTCCGATTCTCGAACCACTCCACCAACAGGCCAGCCGAGTAATATTAAAATAAAATAAATGACCGTCACGCCAAGTCCCTATCGGGATAGGCAGAGAGCACTGAGCGCCAATAATAATAGTATCTAGTATATAATTGATATATAATTTATAGTAGTACAATTTAATCCGAAACTCTAGTCCTTATAAATAACCCACATTCAAAGCTTTTATTGAGAGTGATCTAGAATATGTTATGACAACATATTTTTTCTACCTACGTGGATAGCCCGAAGTTTTGCGGCTTTTCATACTGTATACATACATACATACTTGTACCAATAGTTTTTCCGAATCCCATTGCGTTGTAAAAGGCTTCGATTTCATTTATCTGAAGTCAATCCTCAATGAATAACAGGAACCAACCATTCATTGTAGTTGTATCTGTCGGATCACAAACTTTTTCGTAGGCTTTATCCTTCGTTCTTTTCCACCCCCGTGTTGTCGGGCAGAGATAGTTATTTTGCTATGTCACCGTCGTTTCTACAATATACTACAATTTCTACTTCAAACACTTTCATTGTTTACACAAATAATCATATACTTTGACCGGTATTATTAATAATAATCTGATGGATGCTATATTTTTAATGAAAGCTTTTTGAAAAATAGGTATTAAGTTCTCCCTTTGCTAAACCTAGATATAGGTAAAGCAATAAACATTGAATTAATAAAGTATAAATAAATGTATTATATATAAAAATTCTTTATTATTATGTTTTACTTTTAGCGGTAGATCCAAAGAATCGAGGAATCTATGTCCAACGGTGGACAGTTATGGGCTAAAGTAAGAGTGATATTGGCCAGTAGGATTATGCTTCAATCATCTTTAATCTATCTATATTTATCTTCTTTATTAAGCACGCCTGTGACTACGCGTGCTTGCTTCATTTAGATGATGAATTGAGTTACGTGTCGCAGATGTGTGTGCGTGTCCTTTGTGTTTGTGTCTTTGTGTGTGTGTGTGTGTGCCTATGTGTATGTGTCTACCTATGCAGGGAATGTATGGGGTGGTATGGCGCGTAGTTTAAGAATAGAAAAACAATTCCCTTTCAGACGCAAATATAAATTTTAACCCCTGAAACAGTCAGAGGGTTCTTTCTGCCCTCAAAATTTCAGATTTTGATCGATATGACATAATATGTATTTCTTCTTGATTCTGTCTTAAAGTTGGATATATGATCACATGCATGTATTAACGTTATATAATCAAAGCATATATCGTCGACTGGGCCGCCGGTGCAGTGGTTATTGAAGCTGACTGCTGAGGGGTCTTAAGTACGATTCTGACCCGGGACTATTACTGGTTTAATTAATAAGTACAAGCATTTCTTCTGTCCGGATGTAAAGAAATATCTATATATTTATATTATATTTATATGTGTATATGTTGTCTATCATCTGATCGCTATAACACGAGCTCTGCCTAGATTGCAATAAAACGGCTGGGGATGTCGAGATTTTTATCTATTTACAAATAATCACCAGCTATCGTCCATGATCTAGCCTTCTATTGTAGCACCAATGGGCACGGGTGTCATCTTAGAGTGGGATTTAGTATGGGTCATAGTCCGCCACGCTGGCTAAGTTCAGATAGTGTATATAGTTTCTTCCCCTAACCACATCGCGCGGTACCCTAAAGTTGTATCTTCAACCACAGCCCGTCTAGACCGGGCGAATCGTGTTATTAATTTCATTAAGTAAAATGAGAGTCTCCATCGCAACGAGTCGCATAAGAATATAATAACGCTTGATGGTATATTATACAATTATGTATGTACGTATGTAATGTGTATATATATATATACTTTTTTCTTCCCGACAAACAAATGCATGGATTATTTACAAGTGAACCTCTGAAACCTCTCGTACGGTGTTTAGTGAAAAATTATATCGTATTTTATCGCGTTGAAAAAAAAATATTTTTTTTATTTTTATTTAAAAAGTAATTGAGTTCAGTCTACTTGACGTTAAGCGACGCGTTATCTTAATTACACTCGAATGCGACAAATTAAAAAAAAAAGAAGGTTAGGTATATTTTTGCACTTGCGGCGGAATGGCGCAGTTCACAATGGTTGTGCCGTTTTCACTTGTGTATTTTAGTGGCAATTAGGACATTTTTGTGGCATAGACGTGGCTGAATGGCGTTAAAGCGTTGATGTGAAGTGCGTTGCGATCCGAAGGGATTTTCTTCCATATTTAAATGGTGAATTCCTGTGATATGGAGATGACAATGACTTTATCTTATGTCATGGTCTACCTGCTGTTTCTATTGGAGTGGAATATAAGCATAAAGGCATAACAGCAGAAATGGATTGACTAATAAAGCTTCCACTATTAAACACACGATAGAAAGTTCTGGAATTTTCCAGATTTATTATAGATTAGGTGGTCTTCGCGATGTCAGCTGCTTGTAACAGCGATGTGCTTTTATTGTAATTTAAAAGTTCGACGTGATTCTTTACACCAGCATACCTTTTTGGTAAATGAACTGATTTGAAAATAAACAAACACAAAATTTTAAATTAAACTGACGATAAATGAAAGCCGCACCCAAATCGGTTAAACCGTTTCTGAGTTTAGCGCGCACAAACGCGCAGACAAGCAGAAAAATATTCTTACCATCATTGTTTTTCGATTCTATTGTGTTTAAAAGTCCTCAATAATTGTGTTTATCATATATCTTGTATATACAGACAGTTATCAGTTACATTGAAAACAGTAATTAAGAAACAAATTCAAATGTGTGGGTGTTTACCAAATTGTTCCGCTCTTGACCTGAAAAAATATTATTCCTTACAAATGAAGTCTTAGAGCAGAAGGTTAATAAAAGTTTGTTAAGCGGGTAGTGAACTCAGGTCGCCATCTAAAAGAACTGCAAGAAAAACCAATTACACTCCTTGACCGTATTTCTGGCCACAACCGCAGCACTCAGTACTAATACCAATGATTTTTTCTAAATATCTGCAAAGGGAAAAGAGGGGCTGTTGAAAAAGTCGTCGTCTCCATCTCATCTTAGACGCTCAAGTGAGCTGCAAAAATAATATACAACTTGCATAAGAAAAAAAAATCAAATTCCAGCAAAATAATCACAAATAAGCGGCAAGCGCAGGTAATAAAATAAAAGGATCCAGACGGTCTAGACTCGGGAAACGGGACATCCCTTATTATCCGAGTCGAGATAAGCAATCGAGAAATCAACGCTAACAATCCGGTCAGGAGGAAAAAACCGAAGCAGCACCACCCTCGGGCCAGGGCAGGGGCGCTCAACCCCGGCCCGGGCAAGGGCGCGCGACTATAAAACCCGACATATTTACGATGCTCGCTCTCCCCCTTTAAATAAGCCGTCGATGCAAGTCTTGAGCGGGCATAAATTGGTCATTAGATTATTGAATGTAGTATTTGTTTTAGAGATAGCAATTGTTTTAGTTTTTTAAAAAAATAATTATGTTAATAAACATCTTGGCACATCTCCACATATAGTCATCCGATGCTTAGACTATGTAATAACTGCGTTTGTTTTATGTTAAGTAATAACTGCGTTTTATTTAAGGTTTAAATTTAAAGAGAAATAAAACCGTTATAAATAATCGTATCGGCTTTGGTTTTGGTTTCATTAGGATGATAGTTCTATGCCTCTGTTTAGATATGATTTCGAATATATGAGCTCGATGGGCAGCTCAATTTTTTATGTTAAAATTTGATTCCAAAAAAATATCACCTTATATACTATAGGTTACATAAATAATAATAATACCGTCTCGCCAGGTCCCTAACGGGTTAGGCAGAGTGCACCGAGTGCCAAATATATCTATCCTTACAAACCTGACGTGCTTCGTCTGCATTAATCGCTCTCGTCATGCAACGCTTGTTTCGGAGCCTCTTGACTCCCCCATCAGTCAGAGTCTGGCCTATTTGGTCAAGATGGGACGATTGACCTCCCTCGGCACCTACGTCCATGGATACTACGGGGAAATATATACCCAAATAAAAGTATATTTAATGAAAAATGCTATCTTGCCAATTGCTAATTTCAATTTTAATTTTTCTAAATAGGTTACACGCTAGCATTATGTGCCTTGCACCATCCGTAAACCCATAGGAACGTTGTCGCCGCGTCAATCTGAATTCAACCTTAACATCTGTCACTTAGAGACCAAATCGGATCGTGGACGCCGCGTCTCATTGTGGGTTTAAAATGTGGAACCGTCGAGCGGTGGCGAGTTTTTTCTGCTGCGTTTCGAAAGGAATATTTCTATTTTTCCATAATCTAGACGACGAATCGTAATTGTTGAGGAATGTCTTCTGTTCATGAAACACTTGCAGCTTGTTAATATCATTAAAATTAGAATTAAATAAAAAGAAAATAAGCAAAACATATAAATAATAAAATTTTATATTTCAGTTTTGTTTACGTTGTTCCAGTATTTGTAAGGAAGTATATCTATTTAAGACTGTACTTAGAAATTTCACATACATGTGTGTGTACATATATGTGTGTGTGTGTGTGTGTGTGTGTGTGTGTGTGTGTGTGTATATATATATAGTTTTATCTGCTATCTAATGACCGTAGCACAAACTCTGACTGGTTCAGGATCAGATGGTCGAATGTAGATGACCTTACTACACGCACACATAGTAATTGCTTATTGATTTTTAATCTTGGAAAAAATATTCTAAATGTATATTACTTTTTGTCGGTCCGTCGCGTTTCAACATGGTTTTAATGGAATTCGGTGTAATGCTAAATCCCTATCGGATCGAGTTATATTTATTAAACACATGAGTGTCGATAACGCGATGTCACCCAACACGTGGCGACTCGCCCTGGACCCGGACACCCTCAAAACACCCCTTGTGTTCGCACACATATTACGTTTACTCATTACACTTGTTACTTGTTTCTACCGCTGCTTGCTCTTTGCTATTAATTATTTCTAATAATAATAATAATAATAAATGTGATTGTTTAAAACGTCTAGTACTTGGAAACAAACTTATTTTAGACGCATGTTTGAGGTATGGAATGTGTAAAGAATTCCGTCTCCCGTCCGCACTGGCAAGAGTGATATATGAATTCGGTTATATCTTAGGTCGTTCGCACACGTCTCTTGGCTACAGTGACCGCTTGGTGTTAGGCAGCTTGTGCACTTGCCATTGGGTGTATATGTTTTTTCTCGTGATACAGCAATATCAAGTGGACTCTAACTTGGCTGGGCTTCCTCAAAATAGGACTGTCTAAGGTGCCAACATAAATCACAGTCGCAGCCAGGCTGCTGTTTTATCCATTAAAATGCTTTTACGCTACTAAAAGCTCTCGAAGCGAGGGACATATTTTTAATATGAACACACGTTGCATTGTATTGCAAGTTCCAAAAATGTCGACCTCCCTTCAGCGACTTTCCTCTTGAAAGCTCACCGAGCACTTGAGCTCGCATTGCCAGTGCTTTCAGAATTAGCTATGGAGCAGCTTTTTGTATCCTCACTGCATGATTTTTTAACGGCGAAGGAAAATATCGTGAGGTTGCCGGCACACATTAGAGTGCGCCGAAGAAAACGTTTTTCTATGGTGCATGCAGTCAGCCAACTCGCGCTTGGCCAGCGTGGTGGACTATGGGCTAATCCTTCTCATTCTGAGCGGTGTCTCGCGCCCAAGAGTGGGAAGAAAAAGGATCGATGATGTAAATGTAGTTCATTAGACTTTTCCAAAATGTGGTGAGCTAGCTACCTAGATAGGTAGCTAGCCTACCTACCTAAAAAAGCCTACCTAAAAAAGTTACCTAAATTATAGATATAATTTAGTTAACTTTTTTGTAATTTGTTTTCATTTTTAAATTGAGATGTGAATGAATTCATACATTTTTAACATATTTCTATATTTAGTAATATATTTTGGTTTTTGTAATTCTTCCATCGTATTCATATCCTAGAAAATTATGAAATTGACAATAAATGCAACGTTAAACCTGACTTCACAAGTAATTATATATTCTACAGTACAATAATTTAGTAATATTATTATTATTTAAATGTATTAATAATGTTAGACTTTGATTAATTGAATATCATTATTAATTTTTCAGTTTATATCATATAATTGATAACGAAAAACTATAATGTAACTATTAACCACAATTTCTTTTCACCGCGAAAAGGGCTGCCAATGTGTGTCATTCATTATTCACTGTAACATACAAAATCTGTATCCAAAATCAGAAACCAAAAAAAAAAAAAAATTAACTGTATTTCTTTTGTTTGTGCAAAAAATAGGTACCTACCCAGTTGTAACGAACAAAATGATACTCCAATGTGCTGTTCGTTATGCGTTCTCCATCCACGCACGTCTCTACCTGCCCGTCTACAAGTGTACATCTTAATTAGCCATAGTGCTTTTCTTTTTTTTTTTTTTTTCTTCAAAAACAAAAAATAGGAAAAAACTTGTGACGACCGAACCGATGTTCGCGCGCTGTTTCAGATTTCATGCCGTCCATACATATGTATATAGTACTTTGTTCGTGACGAGACTAAGTATCGTAGTTCTTTTGTTTCGTAGGTTGTAAATGGTAATTGTAGAGACGGTGGTCGCTTCTCGCTAGGATACGGGAGATATACATACAGATAATAATAATAATATCTTGGGACACCTCCACACATGGCCATCTGATTCCATAGTAGGTACTTAAGTTCCTGTGTTATGGTAATCAGACGGCTGATAAACTACATATATACTTAGAAATGATACTTAAATAGATATTATTTTACACACAGACACAGAACAAATACTTCTGCTCATCACACAAATATTTGTCCTGGGTGGGGATCGAACCCACGACCCCCGGTTC
>DVPR01000867.1:0-12207 GCA_018239345.1 Oxynetra stangelandi | reverse complement strand
CAAAAATCTTATGTTTATATATATATATATATATATATATATATATATACATATATACCCGTATATAATACATATGTATACATATGTTGATACACATATTATTATATAAATATATAATACTAAAATATAAAATTTCTATGCACACATTAAGCAGATTTAAGTAGAATTTCAATAGATTAACGAATAAAACCACTTGCAAGAAGTATAATGGCCTAAAGATGTAACAGATTGACAATATAATTGTTTTGAATACGTAACCTGCATTGGAGCAGCGTCGCGCTCTCCAAGGTCTCTATTACATATGGAACAAAACTCGTGCACAGCGGACAGTGACGCACAAACATACACACATGCAAGGATAAGAATGAAGAGTTCGATTTGTTGACTGTATCTAAGTCAAAATGGCCAAAAAATTATGGAAAAGGCATGTAACAGCACAATTTATTGGTTTTATTCCCTTTTAATGCTCACAAATTAATAAACAGCTAAGTTGTCATCGAAGTGTACGTATATATTTAAAAGGTTGGTAGATTTTTAAAATATATTTTAAACCAGAACATTGTTACCAGATAAAGTTGTTCAATAAGTATAATTTAAGTTTTTTCTTAGTAGTTCTTGGGTTAGTTTAATATCGTAAGTCGATGCATTAATTAGCCAAGAATCCAGATATGAATTATAGACTTAAATATCTCTTTCGGATGTTAGTTCATGTGTATCAATATATCAAACCGCCCACAACAAATCCGATTTTACTACGAAGATAAAAAAATTTATATTTGTTTGTCATACTATTAAATGTTATTAAGAGTTAGCAATGGCATCAAATGGCATTTTTTTATCCAAAACTTGATACTATTTATATAAAAATATAACATTCACAGCGTTAACTGCACTTACAACGTTATAACTATCTAAATTTTAAAATCACCGGTAGTTTGCCAGTGAATTTCTGTAAGTCTCAAATTGTACCAAAGTACTTATGCAATCGCGCAACTGAGTTTCTCACACAACCTCTGGGTTATCTATGAGCGCCCGTGCAGAGGGGCGCGGGGGCGGTGCGAATACGCGCTGCATACAATGATCGCATCCAGGGGACTGCCGGCACGTGTAAGTCAGTACAGGGCCGAATTTACAACGCCATTATATGCACTTCGAAACGCGAAACAACTGCCATACTAGCGACACACAACTTTTTCTCCTACATAAACGGACTTTCATTTTTGTTTATGTCTAAGACATCGTGTATATAAGGTTGAAATGATCAATAGCGTCGAATAATGAAAAAAATAGAATCCGTATAATACACACAAAAACAAAAAGTTCAAATACAGCTCTGTAATCGCATTGTACGATAACGTCATTCACGCACACGCGCTCGCTGTTGCCGAAATTCGTGGATGTATTTTTCTAGGCGACGGCGATGTGTGCGTTCGCGGCGCGTGCGAGTGGGACGGAGCGATGTAGCGTCGAGCAAGCGGGAGTGGGAGGCGAACAACGTTATATAACGCATTATTTTTATAATTAACAAGCAAAAATTGAGAGATACGGCCGTGCGACCCTGGACGCGGACAGCGACCTCAGTTCACAAAATTTGCACAGATCAAATGTGGGCGACCTCGGGCGGCTAGTTGCACGCGGATCGCTCGCACAAAAACGGCGCACACACTTGCATGAGGGGAAAATTCTCGACTTCCGTGTGAGCGTGGCTGCGAGCGGGCTAGATACTTGCAACCTTTATCGATCCTTGCCACCTGTGGCCACCATCGAGCGTTCAAGGGCGGTGCGTGAGCGAATTGCCAGTACGTTACACAAATCATAGACGACGCTTTGCACGACTTGTCTGACAATCGAGTGGACGAATACTTACATTTATTATTACATTGTAAACACATACAAAGTATAAAAAAATTTACAGGGTACAATGTAATCCACGTATAATTTTCTTCATTGCTCAAATAAATAAATGAATATGCGGAAATCGAATACATCTGTTGAAGAATTCTGTTGAATATTCGGTTCATAGATAACAAGTAAGAGTGATACTACCAAGTATACGCTGTACTTTTCCTGCCGCTAACCAGCAATCCTCGAATCGTGCTGCACTGTGAAATTACCCAGGCCCAAGTATTTCAACACAGGTACTCCAAATAAGACCCAGCTTAGCTGGGTCTGTTGCTTATATCGGGATAAATATATTATAATCCATATAAATTGTATGAGATTCGTTACGAACAAGTAAATTTAGACGAGCCGGGTGCTAATTTGCTATTTTTATAATTTAGATTAGAATATAGATATTCTAAAGTATGAGCCAGAAGAGTTCGGTTCGTAATTGTTCGAAGGTGTAATTTAGAATATTACGGGAACTATACCGTTTAATTAGACGTAGGCTTTTATATACAGACGCATTCCGCACATAGCTCAGGTTGTATTTGTTTTACGCTCAATCAATTGTAATGAAACCTGACTAGCTCAGTTTGCATGCTTTCAAATCACGTGTTTATTTTGCTAATTAAATAATTGTTTATTTAAATATTTTTCTTACTGTTGGGTAATAATGTACCTAACGAAAATGATAATTTGCTAATAGTTTATCATTTTAATATTTAATTTGCAATTATTAAATAAATTACTATATTTAAAAATAACCTACTGTCCAGGGTCCAATTACGTCGTTCAAATAGTTCTTCCTGGTCGACATACGTACAAATTCGCACTAATCCTTACTTATTAGGTATATGTCGTTATGCTTATATCTGGATGAGATGCAACGGCCACTTTCGGTTGTTCTCGTCAATTGTAACCGACATTGTTGCTTAGTTGAAAGCTACATCCGGTTCACAGGTTAAAAAATCCCTAGAGCATATAGAGATATGTCAATTCTCGCCCCTATTATTGTCAGTTAAGGGATTATTACATTATCTATAACAAAAATATATATCAAAATCTTTTAAATTATGAACATTTCTAATATATTTCTTACGTTGATCAAAAAATATACAATTAAAATTTACGCAAAAATATTTAGGTATATTATGGGGTATAATAGAAGACATATGTATTAATAAATCATTAAAAAAAATCTCTTTCCTACTTTACAATTACTATGATAACAACTGTTAGATGCAGCGCTCGTAGCTCTGATGTGTTAGCAGTTTAAATACGATCCGTGCAGTAAGGCAACGACGTAAGCGCTTGGTCACCCTCAAGACCGCTAGTGCCCTATATTCCCGGATGTAACAATGCTTCCTTGAGTAATGTTAGGAGTCAGTTCCATCTGTTGTCTTGGGACAACAATCATTAAGTCTAATAGTAAAGTTTAGATCTACCTTTACAGTCGATATACCTATTCTAGTTAATCAGACGTCAAATAGACAATCAGTAAAAATTGTAAGATCGTTAGGACAACTCGATTAATCAACAGTACCAACATTCCACCGGGAAAAAAACCCTATCTTAATTCAATTCGCATTTTACATTCGGCGATTATTTTTGTAACATATATATATGTTGTGTATGTGTGCGTGACCTCGCAAGCGTGAAGCGTAAAATAGCATAATCATGTTATGTTATACAAAAATTCACTTCGCCGATTGTTAGTTTAAATAATCACAATTTTTAACTATTATTATTTTTATTATTTTTCTCTTTTTATAATACAGCCCTTTTGGATACACCGATAAACACGGTTCAGTTGCAAAACGATAATAAACATGCTTATACGAAATATAATCACATTTTATAATGTCTAAGATATCTCCGATTTAATGGACAAGTGTTAGAACATGAACAAAAGGTCCACTGTTAACGAAACAAGAACACCCGACAGATCGTGTGTCAAAGGAACAATATAACAATAATGAATGTAATCAGAGAACTATTGCTATAAATTATTTTTATGCAAACGAAGTTTTATGTTAATAATATTTTAATTTATTCATACAATTAAATGATTAAAATTAATTATTCGGATAACGCAGAAATACTTTTTTTTATCTGCCATCGGCTTTTGAGTCTGCAGGTTATGTAATTATGCAATATTTCATTACGGCATGTTTGGCACTCCGTGCTCTCTGCCTATCCCGCTAACCGCCGTTATTTATTTATTTATTTATATATTTCCAATACTTTTAGAGCTTTTTAAAGCATTTAGCTCTCCGAGGATTGCCATTCCACACCTATTGCTTTTGGATTAACATAATACAATCCTAAAAGTCCCAAAGAGCAATACATCAAGTTGCCACTTGCCATTATTATCTATTTTACTACGCTAAGTCGAAGCGGATTTCGGGCAATTGATTTCGCGAAAACATTGAAAAAACTAATCTACATACACTCCCAATGCAAACCTGGTCGCCGGCTGTAATTTTATGAAAATACAGTACGTATTTTATCAATCACACCCGCCTCCGTTGATGTGTACCATCTAGAATGTTAAGCACCCTAGGCCGGTACTATTAGCGTGGCCACACGTTTCCTATTACAACGGGAAAACCCCAATGATCGTAGTTGAAATTAATTCCTTGCAAATTACTTAAAAAAAATTAATAGCCGCTTGCTAACCATAGTCAATAAATCCCACCACACGAATAATGAAATATAATACCGGACGATGTACCACCGGAGCTGACATTACCAAATAAAACAGAATTTGATAAAACTAAGTCGAGTCCTTTTGATAGGGCATAAATCATACGGTTATAACATTTCGACGTTATTAATTAAGCATCGAATTTCAATTCACAAATTATCTGGATATACATACTTAGCGATTTTTATATTTAATTACAAGGTAATAATAATAAACATATCTTGGGACAATTCCACACACGGCCGTCTAATCCCAAAGTAGGCACTTATACTGTGCCTGTGTTATGGTAACCAGACGGCTGAAAAACTACATTTATACATATAAATATATACTTATATAGTTTTTATAAGGTATTAATAACACAATGTAAGCTAAGAGCACTTATGCTATTATTATCATGAGTACATTGGATACCGATTTTACAATCACTTTGTCCCGAAGACCACTCAATATCCGGCAACACTACTCGCTACGGGAACGATACGCACTTGCAAGCTAATTCGAAATTAAGTATAATGTACCTACGTTGCAACCGAAAAACCTCAGCCTATTGTTACTTGGGTAGCTTGGTTTTTATCAAATATATATATATATATATATATATATATATATACATATATATGAAGGTTTTTATAATATATATATAAAAACATAAAAAACATACAAACGAGTTTATATACAACAGAAAAATATTAATTAGGTGAACCATGTTAGACGGAGACGCGATATTGAAATAGTGCTTGCATTTTGGTTCCGCCTTCAAATATGCAAACAAAAACAGCGGCGGGCACCAATCTACCACTGGACAAGTCAATATAACAAATTAAACAAAAAAACAATTAACACATAAATTATGATTGTAATTTGATTTCATTTATACTTAACACTTAGCACAAGCATTACCACTTAGCGCAGAAGGTCTGTTAATCTACCAGGTGACGTTTGTAGGTAATATAAACAACAATAATCGACAGAAAGCAAAGTAACAGCTCACAAATATAATAAGAGTTCTATTTTAAAACTGGACTCGAGCACCTATGGATTGTCACCGCCCAACGTCAAATATTATATGAAATATAGGTACTACGTTTTATCTGACGGAAAATGTATATTGCCAAAGCTAAACAATTTTAATCATGTCTATCAAAAGCGACTAAAATTTTTATTAAAAAATATGGAATATCTAGTAGCATGAATTAATATTAATGAGACGATTGATTAAATTAAAATCGTATAATTTGATCACATGTTTACAAAGTTTTTTTTTAATGAATTCGTAATTCTAAAATCTATAATCAACAGAAATAAAAATACCAATACTGGTGTTCTTGAATCAAAAATTTATGGAGAGCGATATATTTGCACAGATATATGTATTTGAAACGGTTCATCGCTAATTAAGAATTACCGTTTAATTTTGTCCATTCCATATGTTAACATACGTAACGTTAGGCACTCGAAACCAATAAACAATATCAGCTCTAATAGTTCACTCCAAAGGCGCCAACGATAATCAGAATTTGTAGGTGGTAGAATCTGTAGACGGTTGTCCGGGGTAGTACCACCGCTACACCCATTTCTGCCGTAAAGCAGTTATTGTTATAAGAAATCTGTGTTTCAATTTGAAAGGTGCGGTTGCTGGTACAAGTGTATACTAGAGATGACCATCTTAGCCCTCAAGGCAACACTTCTGTGACCGGCGCAGAATAGAGAAATAGCTCTATTCACAGTCAGTTGGAGAAGTCTATGAGAGACAGCGGCCATCGTCTCTGCTGTGCGCCCGTCTACCACCCTATTCACATAAAAAATTTGCATATCCCACGATAGTTCATCCAATGCACGGAAAATACACACTAAAGCAACGTGTTGTGTGCTGTAGATAAGATAACGCATTAACTAGACATTTGCATCGCCAAAACACATTGCGTCAAATTCGAAGAAGAGCAAATTTTTATGTAATGTTTGTCTTAATAAACTTTTTATCAAAATTCACAATACACTGTCATAATTACCTAGTCGTCGTGATGACGGTACCTAAAATCGATTTGCGCACATACGTAACCCGAGCGCGGTCAGTCTTTGCACGGTTGACCAATATTAAATTGTTAATTGTTAATTTAATATCGCTAGTTATTCGTAGGCACCTATATATAGCCAGTAGCATAATAAAATTCAGCCCTAAGTGATATTATCGGTATTAGTTCTTAAACAAAAATCTTCGTCCTTAAAACATAATTTAAATTTTTCTAACGGTACCGTTTATACATTTTAAATTATCGCACTAGCCAACATCCCCACTCTCACGACAAACAAACAAACCTTTATAACTCTCCTCTTTCTGGATTCTGTCTGTGATTCTCTTTAAAATGGAAACATCTCGAAAAGACAACTTGCGATTTTCCCATTATAATATATGTATATGTACCGTACCGTTTGTTTATACATATAAAATTATCAAGTAGGTGAGTTTCCGTCAATGTATTAAATTAAGGCAGTGCATGTACGTATCGCGTTATCTACATACATCCACATCACGTGAGAAATGCCTGGATTTGCATACGGTTAAAAACGCACAATATTTTATTTTACACACCAAAGCAAAGCAGATTAAGTGTAACATCGCAATCGGTTCAATATAAAACGCGATTTTAAAATATGTATGCACTAGAGAGCATCAGCCCGCAAAACAAAAACAAAACCACTGTTGCGACGCCACTAACAAAGATGACAATGAATGATAACAAATCAAAGTATGTGGCGTCTTGAAGCAATCCGTGAACTTGGTCTGTCCGTGAACCTGCTCGCCGACTATGATGTGTACTCGGGTGACGTCACGTCGCAATATCAGGCGATTACTGAAACCCAACCTAACCTATCCAAAACTAATCTTCCCATATGTGATAACACAGAATCATTTTGATACCGTTAAAGTATTACACATACCTTAGAATATTGTACTAATTACTTTATACTTTAATTTGTATGTTGATACACCCGATCATTAATTAAAACATCTCCAAGATAATGACATTTCAAATCCCTGAAAACTAAGCTCTTTAAAAAAAAGTTCATATAAAAAATAACCGAAATGTATTTACGATTTAGTCATCTTGAAATAATGTAAAGAAAGAAAAAAATAAACCACCAGTACTTTCTGCAATAAAACAAACAATGTGCCAATGTACTAAAACGAAATGAATGAAAACAAAACACCGCATAGCGGCGTCTCGAAGTAATCTATGAACTTGGTATTCGTCCGTGAACCTGCCTGCCGCCTCCGGAGTGTACTCGGTTGATGTCACCTCACAGAAACGGCCGTCCAATTGCATAATATTAACGTACGCGACCGAACGCTTCCTATACGAGCACTGTGATTGAACTAACCGAAATTTGATACGGAATAACAAAACATTTGAAGCACGACCCTAATTGTTCAACAAATATTCCCTTGTGTTCGTGAAGTACTTCATTTATGTTGAACTGCAACCGCGGCAAACACTGCAAATATAAAAATATGGCATGTAAGTGCCAATTGATTTTTATATATCATAATATTATATATTTAACGTAAACGTAATAAAACTCACATATACAATTAATAATAGGGTTATTTAAAATAATTTATTTTTATATTATTTTATTTAAGATTTATTTAAATTAAAAATATTTACAATCACCACCCTTGTATTGTTAATATTATTTTATAGTTACAGAGTTCGTATTTGCAACTTCACTGCTACACCTTTTCAAAAAACAAGTCAACAATATTTGGAATACGGGAACATGCGTGCTGACCGCAAAAGTAGCAATACGTGTGTATCGACCATTTTCTGAATAAAAACTCAACATCTAACTCAAAGACGTTCTACATGCAAAATATTTGTCTTATATCACATTCAATCGTATGCTTATGTGGTCTAAACAATAAGATTATTAATACTACGCAACAGACAATGTGAATCTGTGCTTTTATATATTGAACCTAAAAAAGAATCGTACAAGTATTTATACACAGAAAATGTCTAACCAAATATTAAGAATCAAAATATTTTGAGTATAACATTAGGAATACTGAAATGACTTTACAGTATTATATGTTTGCAGTTCAGGGAAAAGGGAAAAAATTAGCCGTTGCCATAACACAGCTACCATGTATAATAATATTAGAGCTACTAAATTCACATACCGATAGATAAATAAAATGTATATGTGACTACCATGACTTATTACATTCGAGTAGTCAATTCTGTTGCCCACGCAAACCGATATATCTTTGTTAGATAAGCAAGGCTGCCGTTAATATGTGACATTAAAAATTAAATTAAAACAAATAACACGGTGTTGGTTGATTTATATTTCAACATACATGACATGAAAGGCAAATTGTACGAAGGTGACAATTGCAATGTTCAAACACAGTCGGTGAACGATTACTATCACAATTCCGATTTAATTTAAAATTGCATTTTCTGTCAGCTATGAGTTTACAAGCATGTGACAGTTATGGTTTAGTGGTTTAAAATGCTGCCTCCTACTCTTTTAGTTCAAAATCGGACACGCGCCTCTTTCTTCACAATGTGTAATACAAGATTAAATTCCACCTACTGTAAGAGTAAAGGAAAACATCGTAAGGAAACCTACAAACTTCTATACAAGGTTATCTAAGGCATGTGAAAAATCCTGCACATTGCCAACGTGGTATAGTAAATACTGTGGCCTCATGGTTAAAAGGGACTTCAGTTCAAACGATAAACATAATTTTGATTATAATGCGTTCAATGGAATACAAAGGTCTTCTATATGCGATATACAAAAGATTTGAATTTATACGCGATATTACTATTTTGGTACAACTTTGACACTAATACATATTATTATATCGTACTGTTACATTAATTTAAACTTGCAAGCTATCCAATGTGATGTTATATTTATATGGGACTTGATTAAACTAAACATTAAACTGATACGAAGTGAATAAGAAAAATAAACTTACAGATAATAATGCACTGAACGTAAATGTGAAAGCATTGAATCGTGTTAAACTTTGACAAGACCGAAGCCGTTGCACGAGATTAACAAGATCTAATCAATTCTTGCTCACTGGACAATGTATAACCGCCGAGAACAGGGCACTCTGAACTAAATCTATCATTTGTTACAACGCAAATTTGTAACACGCATAAACAAGTTGCAATTTTGGTACTTCCCAGAACACCAAGAAAACGACACATTAGATCCATGGCATATCGCGTAGTGGGCGGCCTCGCGTCAATGTCGGAGAGATGAGTTACACAATGAACTCGATACCATCACGGTCATGGCTCCTGAAAGGTCAAGTTCTATAGCAATGCTTATCGCTAAGTATTCACGTCGAGTTTAAGGAAGACGATAACAGCTGCATCATCTATTGAGGAAATAGATAGTTCTGATATGTCTACAAATTATATTGTTGAATAAACTACTTTTCATGTTCAAACATATGTATGTATATAAGCAACTTCAACTTGGAAGTGTAATTTATGCAAGTAATCTTGGACGTGTTTATATAATCACGTATTTGTAGGCAGCTCTCAGTGTTGAGCCTAATATTACAACTGCTTACTAATAATTATTTGTTTAACATCCATAATATTGGCCACGAGATTGTTTGTGGTGAATTCATGATGTGAGAACAATTGATAGTCAAGTGTGTGATGGCGATGGTGATGTATCATGATAAATACGTGAACCTAATTAATTTATATGATTCTGATCATAATGATTTCGAAGTATTTATTCATAATAATATAAATAAGATACTTCATAACAGAACCTACTTTAGTTTTGCCGAGTGAATAGTATTTTTTTTCATTTACATTAAATTATTATTTTTTTACTTACATTATTTTTCTATATAATTCCAAAAATTTTCTTAGAATTACGAGAACATGTCAGTACATTATTTTGCCTTCTTTAGGTTAGAGTTCTTTCAAAATATAATAAAAATATAATAAGATAAATGTCTGTCTGTTACACCCATTTCTGTAAGAGCAATAAATGCAAGCCCAGCAACTCAATTTACATAAAAGGCTGTTGATAATACGATCGGACATTTGCAACCTGTTCGTTTCTCGCGTTACTGGCTTATGAAGAAAAGGAAAGTGAGGGGCAATCAAGTAAAATCGTAAAGTTTAACTTGAACTGTTTATTCATGTTAAAACTTTTAATACTGCACCGTCCCGTATCCATGGGGTTTGTACTTTTAATTATGCTACTGACTCTTGAAATTAAAGACAGTTGACAGATGATCCTCATTCCCTTTATTATCATGAATGCTTTTATCGTTCCACTGTAAGACAGCGGTCCATTCGTAGAGATAAAGAAATTAAAAATATAGACATTGACATTGAAAATGAACATAAATAAATTTAGTGAAAAACTAAATTTTACCAAAACTAAAAATGGATAGAAAATTTTATATTAAAAATAGACAAATCCACAGTGACCTCTATCGATACATCTAGTTTACAAACAAAAAACATTATTATTTGAGTTATTTACTAAATTCTTGAACTATTTAAACTAACTCTTCCTGGATATTTCTTAACAACTGTTTTACTAGAGACCTGAACAGTTGTATCGTAAATCAGACATTTTATTACAATGCGCAACAACAGCCCAAAAACCTTCGTAAAGTTAATCTAACTTGTTCAACTTCGAGTCTGATTAGGCATTTCATTACACGTGAGCTAATTATGGTTCAAGGTTAAGTACCTTCGTTGAAGATGAAACCAAAGTTAAGAACATACTTTACTTGCAACTCAAACAGTTGAAAAACACAAAGAGGCATTTAGTATGTTTCGTCGGCCATTAACGTCAATATACTCCTGATATCTATGCACCGATGGTCGTATGGATGTACCTATATGTATTAATTCTTCATTAAAGTAAAATTAAAGTGTAAATTATTTCATAAAAACTGACATACTTAATACACCAAAGAATTCTATTTTAAACGTTGTAAAACTGTTATTATTAAATAAATTAACAAAGAAATAAGTCATAGGGAACACTAGCGAATGGAGAAAATATTCCTCAATCCAAACAGATCATAAATGAAAATTTTCAGAACTTTCATAATGATTACGCTGTTTTTAATCACTGCAAAATATTCGACACTAACAAAAAACAGTCACAAAATAAACTACTAGCCACAAATATCTATAGAACAAAAAATATTGAAACATGTAAAGCAAAGCGAATAAGGAATGAGCAAGTCAAAACGGCTACCTCGATCAGGAATGACCAGCACAAATGGAAGTGAACGGACTAAATGAGGAAAGATAACCAAGAAAAATTGCCGCAAAATAACAAGAGATCGAAGTCGTAAAAACAGTACGCGGATCAGGGTAAAACAACTGATCAAGTGAGTTTTGATGCAACACTAACTGGGTGAAGCTAGAGCTGATGTTTTTTCTTATGTGCAGAGAATAGCAAACGAGCAGGCTGCAGTGACACGGAATTCCCTGCCGGGAGCTATTTTCCCTCATACATATTACCTGGAATTATTCAAGTCAAGAGTGAATAAGCACTTTCTAGGCAAGCGTGCTTCATCCTAGGCTGCATCCTGCTTT
>DVPR01000866.1:0-12216 GCA_018239345.1 Oxynetra stangelandi | reverse complement strand
ACACGCCGGTTTCGGTGGCTCTTGACTCCCCCATCTTCTAGAGCCCGACCTATTTGGTCGAGATAGGAGAGCCTTGGACTCCCTCGACACCCACGTCCATCAACACTCGCTTTGTAAAATTTAATTTAATTAATTAATAAATACTGCAAATATACAGGAAATCCACTGCGGACGTCCATGGACGGCATCATAAAACTACTAAAGGATATGAATAGGAATGAAGGTCTCCAAAAATAAATGATGGTAGTTTAATGTACTTATGTGTGTAAAGTATGCTTAAATATCTTGACTAAAATTAATATTTGGCATTTATTGTTTAAAACATAGGTACCCAGCGCACAAAAAATGAGTTAGTTCTGATATCTCTAGAGTTATCAGGTACCCGAGTCAATCATAGGTTTATAAGGAATCTTCACTTGCGATTGCATATATCATTCATGTTAAATACATATTTGAAAATAGTAATAACATTATTTGGTCTTATTGATTTTATCTAATCAAACATCTTATTTAAATTAAGGTTGAAATAAATTGCACATCTTATCTAAAAATCTAAGCATATCATTTGAATTATATCATTTGTGTAGTACTTACGCCGTAACTTTCTCATATGAACATAACAATGATATTAAGGTTAGTAACGTACCGTATGTATTATTTTTCCACATATTTTGCTCTCTGCCTACCCCGATACGGACATGGCGTGACGGTTATTTATTTATTTTACTTTATTTGCCGTACATGTGACTGGTATGATTCTACTCGTAAGTTGAACGTTGATAACATTTTGGCATGGTGGCAAGACTTCGTATGCGATGTGACATGGGAGGTTTGGCGCGAAAGATATGTTTGTAGAAGTTTGTTAACCGTTATTAATATAATAAATAAAACAGTTGATTGAAAAAACATTTTTTTATTTTCAAAACAACTTTTACTTATCGAGTACAATAAACTTCGCCTAGCATTTTATCTTATTACTGAACAATTACAAGTTTCGTACAATTTATGACATTTACCACATCGTACATTGCGTAACCCAAATTTGAATTTGGAACATCTGTTACGAAATAATAAAAAAAATATATTATACTAATTCGAAATTTCTTGAGAAATGAACTTATTATCACAGTTGAATTAATGGGAAAAAAATAGATTTGATTAAAATTAACCTATCAACTTCCCATAAAAAATTAGGCTCATAGTTAAAAAAGCTTATTATTATTGATATATTCTATTCACTAAAATGCTTACAACAATTTCATCTCAAAAGCATAACGTTGTAAGTAAATATCCACATGCGTAGAAGAATTGGCTTTTAATTATAAAATCTTCTATTATCTACATTGAAATTGGTCATCGGGCCTTTGTAATTTGTGCTTAATGGTTATCGCAGAATACTAATAATAATGATACTTACGCTCTTATGCTTTTGAGTTACAGAAACAGGCGATAATTTACACCTATTCAATTTGTTTCTTTTAAATATAAATGTTTATTAACGCAAAAATAAATATTTAAATATTTCAAACAATTTTAATTAGTTTAATAACATTGCAATCTTAAAATTCAGTATTCAATGAAGAACCAGAATATTTTTGTGTATTTTATAACTTTCCGATTATGTATTTCATGTTATGGTTTCTATTAAAGAATATTCTCAAAAAAACAAGAACTACTAAAAATGGCAGTAGTTTCCCAAAGAATAACACTATCCAGTATTATATTTACATTAATATTTAATTAATTATGTATTTATCTATCTATACACAATTTTGTTGTTTAGGCTGCTTACACACGCGAGACTTTTTATAGCGACGGAGAAAACGGATATCGACGTATTAATAATATTAACGATTTTAAAACATAGAGACTCTTTTCGAAGATTCTTTTATTCGGTTCAATTGAGACAAATTTAATTCATCGCTATGTAATTTTAAGGTATTATAATATAGTTACAAAAAGTCTATCGCCTGTAACTGATCTAAGATCCGATAAAAAAGGTAAAAGCCAAGTATATACAAACATGATTTTACAATTCAAACTTTTATCATTACGAGCCAAGATCGGTTTGACAACAATGGCGTTTTCATGTGTAACAAACACTAAACGTAACAAGTCTTTGCAACTACATGGCAGTACATTAATACCAATGAATACGTAATGAAGTTAAGTTGAAATTTAAGTCGAAAATAAATAAACATCTATTGTTAATAAACATTTGCATGTTCGTATGTATGTACGAATATGTTTATACTAAAGGAAATTGATGTGGGAAATGAAATATTAAGGCATTATTAGTAGAAATCTCACTTATTTGCGTAGCTATTTAAATAAGTTTGATGCTATTAAACTTATGATATTCGGAGACAAACTTGCAAAGCCTTAAGGCTGTATTTCTAAACGATAAGTAAGTTACGAAGTTTCAGTGCTAGGCTAATGTTTCCTTTGGACTCCAGAAGTGTATAAAGACCCAAAATCCCCCAAAGAATAAGACAGTCAATTAGAATTTTCAAATTGTTTCTACATCAAGGACAAAGGAAAATTTTAAGCGTTGTCCTCTTGTTTTCGTGGAAAATAATCATACTCGAATTACGGAGACGTAACCTGTGTGATATTCAATATTGTACTTTAATATGCCCTATTTAGGAGTTTAACTTATTTCATTGTGAAATAAAAAGTTTACTTGTACTAAGACAACTCTATACTGTCGTCGAACTCCATACCGATTATGCATTGATTTGTTATTTGACTGCTTTGAATTGCTTGTTGAAGAAGCTTATTTGAGACAAATGAGAAAACCGCTCGGTATGCAAATATATAACTGTAATATAAAAGTTCCGAGTCTGAACAATCATATAAAGCAAACGTATAATGCATTAAGATAGAAGAGTTCATGTAACAATAAAACTGAAGTATAATTTTATGCAGGATGTAAAGCTTAATATCAACAGCGCCAACAATAAAGAAAATCCTGTGACTTTATTTTATATTTGTATAATATACAAATTAACACATCCTTTCTGCTGGTAACACAGTGAATAAATTTTTTGGTATGTCATTGAACCAATTTCACGGATACACATACGTTGACAACCAATCTCGTTTAAATCAAGGTAAATTTTTATATTGTCGACATGTTCCACTGGAATTATGAATCGAGACATTCTAAATTTATTATATTTACAGTCTTCACAAATACCCTATTATAAGAAATTATATCTCTAGCTGAGTACATATCATATATCTCTGGTCGTGTTCTGTTGGTCTTCAATGTGTTTCAGGAAATGTAATTTATCCGCAGCGCGCAACCTGTCGGGACAAAGTAATTTCAAACGTTATTTCATATAAAATGAATTACGCCATTGGAACAAAGGAACAATTTGTATTTGGGGAATAAATGAATATAATTTTATATAGAAAATACTTAAAATATTACATTGTAGGATTACGAATATAAGATTACAACAATAATATTCCACATCAGCCATTAATAGTCAGTCACCCATAAGCAATTTTTGATGAATTCATGAACTGTTATTACTTGAAACATTGTATTGTGATATTTATAGCATTTCATTCTTAGGTGACATAAATTTATGCATAACACTCTTCTATTGTTGTTTGTATAAGAGGATGAAATATTGTCTATAGAATTGATATAACTTTTGTCTGTTTATTTTCCTAAGTAAAAGGTTTCCTTTGATTCTTGATCGAAATGTTTCGAGTTTGGCCTAAAGTTAGATATAAGTTTTAATTGAAAACAATCGAATATTTCCATCAGAAGTTATACAAATTTAATGTTACCGTGAAGTTAACTTTAGTTTTGAGTGAGTTTTCAAGGGATCGGTGGTTGAATAATATATTAAGAATACCTACCTAAAACACCTTAGACTACCTTTGTATAAAGCATACAATATTAAGATAACAGAAATTAAAATTAATTTACTTGGATCGTTTTTTTCTTCTCACTGTGTCTACTGGAGTTGCTTCTACACACAGCACAATAAGTCGACTGCTGCATGAATACCTGTAATACATAATTCACTTTACTTCCTATTGAAAACAAATTCTTTAGTACCGGATAATATATACTACCCCCAAATGTTGGATTCAAAAAGATACAGAAACGAAACATATATTGAAGACCAGTCACTCGAGTACATATTCATCCAATTACATTAATTTAACGTTAACATGAATAAATATTAGGTATTTAAATTTTATACTTATTAAATTCCTAATTTATATATTAATAAAATAGGTTGTGTCTGTTATACATTCAAATGAGAACCGCTGAACCGATTGCTTAAAATATTTTGGACCCGAAGGGTCAAGTTAAGGAGAGACTATTGTAATAAATTTTAAACTCAAACACTAAATGACTAGAATGAGACATGAAATATTAAATTAGAATTGTAAGGGTACCTCGTAATAATAATTTTCTCGTCGGAGAAGTAACGATTTGTACGTATGTACATAACAATATTTTTTATTTCATAACCAAAATTATGTAATCTGTACATACACAAAACATGAAGCAGTTGCTTATCAAACGACTTCGTTGGCATCGTCAATTATGCGCACGTATTCTTACAAATGTAAAGGCGTTCAAGGCGACATCCCTTGACCTAGTTACATGGTGACTCGAGACACACTCTGATTTTAGCACCCCCCGGAGGCAGAATTCGGAAAACGAACCCTTTTTACACATTTTTGGGTCACAATTCTTATAATGTTATTGATAGTTTCATATACTGTAACTTCTAAACGCAGGAATTCCGGAAAGTGGATAATAACGACCTGGCATAAGTAATTACAAAAATTTCCTATTATGTATGTTCAGTTATACCAACAATTATTAATCTACCTATTTTGTAGTAGACATACAAACAATGCCATTATAAAGTAAACGATTCCGTTTTACCGTGTGACTAAGCCGTGACTTCTGATTGACTAGTGGTCTCAGTGCATTTGTTTGCCTACATATTTACATACATAGACAGTTGTGCTAGCTCGTTCAGCAATACTCACGTTTCCTGATCTAGAAGTTTATTGGAACTCAGCGATGAAGCCAACCCAAATTTATCCGGGTTGCTACTGTGCCATGCATCACAATATGCATCCATTGCTGGCTCGCCATTCGGACTCGCGCCATGCCATACCGCTTTTGTTGGCCTGTTGGAGGGACATTTTATATATCTAACACTGATTTAAAGCGACCATAGTAATTAAACAAATCAATGTATAACGTAAATTTTTCATTCCAATTAATTTCAGTATTTATGCAGCACAGGGGTATTTTTCCTTATATAGAATAGACAAGGTCTTCAGCATTCTGATCCACGGCTTAGTAAGCACATCTGTTTGAAGCATTTCAATGGTAAAAGAATTCACGTCAAAGAAGTGAACAATAATTATCCAATGATATCGACATTCAGAATTGACAATATTGTAGCGAATAACAAGTGCTTAGGGTTGGATATGACTGTGGACATTGTTAATGATGCATTTAAATAAGTCATGTACTTACACATGACTAATTTAAGTAGTCACGTTATTTATGTCATGACGTATTTATTTAAGTAGATCAAAATATAAATATAATATATATATAAGATTCATAAATGTTGTCGTTTTTAATCGTTACGCAAAAATAAGTCAAAAGTTCTAGTTTTTAATGGCATGCTAGGTTTACGCCCTTGTTAATTGTTTATTTCTGAAACAGCCGTAAACATCTGCTTACAAACTTGATTTATTACTTAACTAATTTCATTGCTGGTAATGTTTTTTTTCAAAATTACATTTACAGTGGTTTTGTAGCATACAATAGTCAATTATATACAAAATCTGGTGTATCTTTTCTGGCTTATCGCGTTCTTGATCTGACAAATATATTAAAAACGCATACGATTCTTTCGATCATATAATTATACATATCTGTTGTAACTACTGTTTCATTGGAAATCTTCTGCGTAACCATTTCATATATAAATCAAACATTAAAAGCGTATAAATATAAATACTTATAAATAGTTATTTATGTGTCCGAAGAAAAATGTACTTATGAAATGAATAGTCCGACAAATTGCCACTGTATTACGTTTGAAATATTAATGAATTAAAAGCTCCGTCCACTGCAGTCCACGGGGACGCTGTGGGAAAGAAATGGGGTAATATTTCAAATCTATTCACCGTTCTACTGTTTGTTTCGTTCTGTTTCTTGGTAGCACGAGAATAATAAAATGCACTGTTTTAGGGTAGTGTATAGTTATTGTTTAAATTACTATTATTCGACTCACAATCTTTTTACTACACTGTTCAGCGGGCATAATTCTATGCTAGTTTATTGATATTGGTTTAACTGCCACGAGCAATACCCGATTAAGTATTTATATCCTATTGTCAGAGTACTACTCCTTCGAATAATATGCCAATACTAATAGCAATATAGTCACCATTAGCGACTATCGAACTTTACAATTTATCGTACATTAAAGTAAATTTTAAATGTACAAATTTCAAAACGACCGTGTCGACTTGGTTTAGGGTTCATAACACAGAGGATCCTAATTTGCGGATAGGTTTTGAAGATACCTATTTCCAACTGTGGACATCTATGGGCTGATATGACGATAAAAACGACGGACATTTGTACCTAATCTTCAACTATTTAAAGTTTAAAGCTTGTTGCAAGACACATACTTTTATGTACGTACACTAAAATGCACACTCTTTGTTGAACATATCACAGTTTATTTTTATCGATTAAAACTATTTTGATTTATATTAATACTCACCAAGCGGGATCCACGAGAACGTTCTTCCCGTTGAAGCTGAAGATTCTTGGCGCGTGAGCGAAAAGGGCACCAGAGCCGTCAAACATTTCACCCCATGAATTGAATAGGACGTCATCCCGCGTGTTAACCACAGGTATGTCACGATCTACCCAGCTCACTATCGAATCTATTGTTTGGACCCTGATAGAAATAAAAAGATAAAATAAAAAAAGACGGAATTTATTTCTTTTTCTGTGACAAACAATGGTTACGTATTAATACAAATAAAAGTGTAAGTTGATTTAGAAAGTGTAATTAATACTAATTTGTCTTAGTTCTGGCTACGATGGTGATTCAACTATGCGCTTTAATTATTATTAATAATTCCAAATAAGTGCGAGTAAGTGATGTAATCACTATTCGTTAAGTTGACCATTCTGTATGAGTTCTCAGTAAGTTATTTTTATTATTATTAATTGCAATATGAAAAGTTGTTTGTTAAGTTAAAATAAATGAACCAACGAACATCCTCTCTGAACTTAATTTCACTACTCCGTTATTATTGTAAAAAGGATGAATGAATTATATTATTGAAATTCCCGAAAACATTTTAAAATGATTTATGCTTAAAACGTCCAAACATTCTCCACAATTCACTACATCCGCCCTGAATACGGCTAAAAGTTCCCCAGAAAAGAGCTTTCACATCGACAGATGCATAAATTTTACCTGGATGATATAAAGGCGCGGAAAGTGCCTTTGAGGCCGGCGCGTTGGGCCTGTCTGTGGCACTCGTAGTTCGCGCTGCTAACGCCGTGCATGTCCCCCGTGTGCGGTTCGTTTAGCGCGGCTAGACGTAACTAGTGACAATATTTTACCTGACTATTACATCCAAATCAATACATGTATCAGAGGATGTACAATATAAAAATTATTACCATTTAACATTAAGTTAGTTTATAAATTCTCACTAACACATATATTAAGTTTTTACTAACCAATATGAGATGATTGCAATTTATCATGAAATAAATTATATTATTTTTTTTTTTCTTAAAACATACGCTCTTAATTCAGTACCTTCTCCATTTTGGAAGTCGGTTTAAAAACGAAATTGTTTATATTAAACTATATTTATATTAAACTATTTTTTGATGTGTATGTATATATTATGTATTGCGGCATACCAGTCTTATGCCTTTCCGTTTTACCGTTTACATCAAAATCATAAAGACTAGACGTCTAGAATGAAATGTAAATATATTATAATGCCATACACTCTTGCCTGGCTATTACGTATTTATATTGAAAACGTACAAATTGATGTTGTAAAGTTAATATTTACCACAGGTCCTTCTCCAGCTGGATTCTTGTGATGAACCAGACTGGATGTCTCCAGGATATTCTGTACAGAGGTTCGCGTTGGCAGGTTCCCCGGGGGTGTATGGATTGCCAGCAGTGATCCCATCTGTTTGAAAATTGATATCAGTACTTACATAACCTTTGAGTAAATCACAGGGAAAACAGCCGTTTGGTTTCTTTGCATTGTCTCTTCGTAATCATACGAAGTAATATTTAATGATAGAGTATAGGCAAACTCTTACATCAGAGTTGCGTGCCGGTATTCCAACCCTTTACTTCCGGTATGGGAGGATAAATTCCAAACCAGTTTGCCGTTACTGCTTTAATAATATTGTAATGCCACTAAACTATATTTGAATATTGAAAAAATGAACAATTGTAATACAGTTTGTATCATAAAAATCATATACTACATCCACACTAATTTAAAACCACTTCCAATTGCATGTCTAGTTGTCGTATTTATTTTTTGCAGCAGTGATTTTCTGCTGTATGTGTGTGATACACTCATATTCACTTTCCATTGTGATGTAATTAGATCCGTTGAGGGCCATTAAATTACTATTTTTTTCAACTCAGCTTTTAACCTAAATAAAAATTTAATCACACCGTTAGTGTATTACACTGTATGTATGCAGCCTATGTATTTATGTAAATTGTCAAATGAAATGTATTCTACTTTCGTGGCGTTATTAAATTAATGACCACCGTTCGATATTGAACACTGAGTCCAGTCGTTAGTAAAAACCAAATATCTATAGAGTAAGAATTAAGCTGTAAGACTACTTCAAGAATCCGTAAATAGGTATTTATTGGTATATTTACTGGCCAACGCGTTAGGACTTTACAGTATTCTACATGAGCGAATAGTGCGAGCGATAGTCGATGTAGTTGTAAGAAACACACGTTGCTATTAAAACACGCATACTAATTGTATAGTTAACTCATTAGATTCTCCATTACTTTTATAAAGATATTCGGTTTTAAAATTTCATTGAAATTTCAGTTAAAAGAAATTTAGGCTATGAAATGAGTTTTAGAATCAGTATATCTGGCACATAATGTACGAGGACTTACACAAATGTTTGTTTTAACTTAAAGTTGTTGCGACGGCTTCGTAGGTCGTGCTTTGAAGACAAAGCGAAGGAAGATTCGAAAGTAAATAAAGACTGCTCGGTATGTACCTATTATATCCTTAGATTGAGTTATTCTATAATTGAATTTCTCTACAATCAATACACACAAGGGTCACATGCTCGATCGCAATTCTGACGATTAACAACCCTGATAAAACCGATGGGCTTTAATATCAGTGCTATATTTTTCACTGAAATGACCCGAGAGTTCTTAAGGTACCCACTCAGATGACGGAAATAAATGTGACAGCTACAATTGGATATATTTCAGCTCCGATTTAAGGTAACCTCATTCCTAAAGGCGAAAAAAACATCCACTTTGGGTCCTTTTGGGAATATCGTCCTTTTTCCTCGTTATTCATTTATTTAAACGGAACTTACTTCATCCCATTGGTCTTAGACCTAAGTCAGTTGAAATTTTCACGCGCATACTTGTAAGAGAATAGTATTCATGCTAAAACACGAAACGATATTCGAAAGAAATAACTCTTGTAGCGAATTAAAAGAAATTGAATGAAGAATAATATCTGAATTACCATTTTTAGAGACATACGAGTGCTAAATTCTGTTAAAATTGGATTGAAAGAACAAATCTATCAAATTTTCGGGGTTTTGGACTGTTTCTTTAACATTCATGTTATGCATTTTTATGTGAGAAAAACTGAAAATATTAAATGTAAAATAAATGTACTCTTCAATATATATCCTCCACATTTGTTAATTACTTTCATAAATATCGCAATAATATTACGTCTTATTCAGTTATTAGCAGAGTTACATAATTAATAGCACAGTATTTTCAGATATTAGCGGTGGTAAAGTAAGCCGCGCTCAACTGAAAATTAACTATATATTAAAACCACCTAAACCATCAACACTTCAGTAATTGAAATTACTGAGATCACGAATTAAAATATATGAACTTGCCCCCGAGCATAATCCCTTGTATTTCACTGCTTTACTGAGCTATACTTGTATTCAATCTGTTATAACTTAAGCTAGCGATTTGAATATTAAACACTAGGATATCTAATGACTAACATTACTGACTGGACTAATATTACTAACAGTCCCATTCCAACAGTCTTTCAGCATCAGTAGGTGTAGTTATGTCAACCTACTGATATATATATTACCATCTAATAACACCACACTGACTGTTGCTAGCGGCCCTACGCCTACAGCCCTTTGAGTTAAGTAGCAGTCGTTTAGTCGGCAGCGGCACCGTGTGACTGCTGCACGCATGCTTCGCTGTTCCTATCCAATTTGCCCCATTATGTAGGACAGGCGACAAAGCACTAACTTCATAAATATCATGATAAACGACAAAATTCTAATTTCATAAAATTGACACGTCGTTAAACAATAAAATAACAAACACTATAGGTACTTATAAAATGTCAACAAAGTGATATTATACTCACAGCTACATACTGCCAGCCATTGTTGACTCGAACGAGTAGAGCCTGTTCTTGTATAATGTACGCCAGTGTTCCTCGAGGGCAATTCGTTCCCAACTGAGAGAAACATGGCATACGATTAATATAATAAAGTAAAGTACCAACACTTTATATATTCATCTTAATTCCAATCGCTTTATCGCGTATGATTTGTAATCGCCTCACTCTCTGGTTGCAATTAAAAACAAGCAGGAGGTACAAGCAGTGGACATATCTCGTTAATATCAACGAAAATCATTTTTATTTCATTATTATTAAAAAATTGTAATGATTAAATTCTCGTCAGAATCTTGTAATAAATTTCAATGTACTCGCACTTTTGAATTGCCACTTGACTTGCTAATAAAACGGTAAAACAGGGTTTGGAAAAGTACTGGTCGGTCAACAAATAGTTATTTTAAGCCGTAACCGAATAACACGATGAGGTTTATGGAAGAAAAATAAGTTTGTGGGTATTTTACAACATTGAATCAATATTGTTATTTATAATTTTAATACGATCGTTATTTATATCTCACCCGTATTAATGAATCGGTCGTTTTGAATAAAATAGTCCCAACTATAGCGCGTACATCATCGTCGTCTTCGAATTCCGTATTATCTACTCCCAAAGGATCCAACGGGTCCCGGTAACCTGAACAATGATCTTTCTGTTAGTGTTATCACAGTTTCAATTATATGTTTTATAGATTTAAATTTAATATATCCGTTATAAGGATATTGTTTTGATGATATGATAATTATGCATAGTATGATTAGTGTTAGAGGATAGACAACGCGAGTGTTGATGGACGTAGGTGTCGAGGGAGGCCAAGGCTCTCCTATCTCGACCAAATAGCTTGGGCTCTAGAAGATGGGGGAGTCAAGAGCCTCCGAAACCGGTGTGTATGTATGAAGAGACTGATGAATGTAGACGAAGCACGTCAGGTTTACAAGGACAGAGATGTTTAGCACTCCGTGTTCTCTGCCTGCCCCGCTAGGGACTTGGCGTGACGGTTATTTATTTATTTTTATTTTTATGATTAGTGTTTTTGAGAAATATTGGTTTTCGGTATAATCAACATTTATATAATAACAATAATAATTGACAACAGAAATATTAACTTATCTTTTGGCGTGATATGTTATATCTATATTTTAAAAATATGAACACCATAATTCACCCTTACAAAGGCTCCGTCAAATTTAGGCTAGTTAGTCTATAGTTGCTTACCGTATTGGTCTTGTCGATATTGCATAAAGTGATTCAGGCTTCTTAATATCTGTAATGGATCGCGTTGCTTTCCTGTTAAAGAAAACACTATTAAAGTGAACGAACAGGCACACAATTTGTGTTAATGAATATTGAGAGCTACATAAGGTAATCTGATTTTAAACTAACGCTGAATAGAAAAGGAAAGCCTTTTTTTTTTTTTATTTAGCTATAGGCTCGCGTTTGACTGCTATCCCACCTGATGGAAAGCAGGATGCAGCCTAGGATGA
>DVPR01000865.1:0-12218 GCA_018239345.1 Oxynetra stangelandi | reverse complement strand
AGAGATGTTTGGCACTCGGTGCTCTCTGCCTACCCCGCTAGGGACCTGGCGTGACGGTTATTTATTTATTTTACTTTCATAATTTCGACTCTTTTGTATTTAAGTAGACGGCGGCGTTCCGTTTTCTGTTGATTTTGAAAACTAAATGAACTCAAACGTTAACATCGAGCAATGAATTATTCAGTTCAGAACGGTAAATGTGTATTTACATAAGCAAATTGGGTGCGACTGCGAGATGCGACAGTTGCAGGACAACAAGCGTGCAGGTGTGACAGCCTTATCAAACTTCAACCGGGCAGGGGTACCGTTTTAAATATGCAATAAACAAGGTAGTGTTTGAATCGTTTCGTAAAAACATTTTTTATTATGTTCCACTTAAAGTTGCGAAAGGTTTTACAAGTTTAACTTCCAATACCTTAAGTGTGTTTTTTTTTTGTGTTTCTATTCTTCATTCGTTGAACACTTTCATGGTTCATGTTTCATACTCCTATCATATCAGGGACCGACCCCCATTGTGTGCGACTTTAAATATATAATTAGGTGATAGCTTACCATCACGTGGCTGGAGTGCTCGTTTCCCTGTCGTTAGCTCGAAAATAAAAATAAAAATCTTTCATGTCATCAACACGATTTTTTTTGTACAGCACTCTTTTTTGAAATATCTAAATAGAGATATGGTATGCAAGCAAGTGATACCATAAATCGTTTACCATCCGATAAACCGCATATCTGTTAAACATTTCCATAAAACGAGAACTGCTTTAGTAGATTATTCAAATTGCCGTCCATACCCTTTCCAAAACACAAAATCAATTTTTACGGACAAGAACAAACATGACCTATATTAAAAGGGTTTTGTTAAAACGCTTAAGTCGGAGAGTTTGATTGTCCAAATTATTTTCAACCAGCCATCGATCTTGTAGATAGCCGGTTGCGTGCGAAGTTGCTCAAACAGAACCCCTAACTATGAGTCAACGAAAATACGAATAGTTGGGAGAATCAAACCTCTGATCCCTGCGTAAAGCAGTTTCCCCTCTGTATTATAATGATAAATTGACATTCACGTGTGGGTTATTATGGAGTTTACATAATGTACATAATAGAGGAGCCCACTATGTTACATAAAAGTTGTAATGCACTAAATTAAACATTATCTGGAACGCTTCATGTGTTATCGTTATGTACTTTGCACTCTGTGTATTCACTTTGTTAGTAGATATAAAGTTGGTAAGATGTTGGTTTGTAAAATCGATGGTGCCAAAATTGTAAAAAGCGAAATAATAGGGCACTCAATCGCTCGACGCGTCGCGACACGATCTAACTTAACCTAACAAGCAGTATCGCATAGCTAATTGCCTCAGGCGGATGTCAGTTCTATGTTTCCGCAGCTATACAACGCGATCTGTCATATCCATACTCAACCTACGGTTACCGTTTCGCGCCGAGCGTGACATTGCGATAAAATGCATATCAGTAAATTATTTCACAAACAGCGATTTGTATCTTTTTGATATTCGTTTAGTTTTCTATGTACTTGCATAGTGAATCATAGCTGGTGATAAAACAGATCAACCACAAATGCAGCGGATGGCATGTGAGCCATTACGCTTACGCAGTTGGAGGTTCGACCGCAAACAAATTTAAATCTTTGGCTTCGTGTTTTATGAACCATGTCGCAAACGTTCGCTTAGAACATTGCTTTCCCTCCGTCTGTTCAATCTATTTTGTGGTTTGAATTAATCGCAGGAGAAGTGATATGTGGAAAGCAAGTTTTATGAAAGGAGAGAATGTAGATTTTATGAACGAAGCTAGATTTTTAATTAGAGATGCTTAAAGCATTCGTTTATTTGATTTTTATATTACTTTTCAGTTATCACTGTAATATCAAGCTTTGTAAAGTAAATTATGGTCGACAACTTCAACCACAAAAATATGTACGCCCATTTATATTTTTATCGTGGGCGTTAAACAAAAGTTTTATTATTACTTAATCATCTTGTCTAGAAGCCCCAGGAAGTATATTAATCATTAGTCTAATCTAATACAGTATTTTATTATTATCAATAGGAGTTATTATACTCGTAAGTATTATCGTCCAACCATTGATTAGTAATTAATATTGAAATTGAGAAGATGCTACGACTATAGAAACTATTTTGTATTTAATTGAGAATTAAGAATATATGAAGCTCAATAATTAACATATTTACGTGTGTATTAGGTTGATAGACTCTACGTAGGTATGTCAAGCTTCATATACATATGTACATAATTTTTTGTATCTAAATAAAGCATTCCTAGAAGATCAAAGCGTTGTTGTCTAAACGTATAAATTTTGGAATACACGATTAAGTATATTATTACTATTATTAGTTCACTAAAACTTGGCAAAACGGTTAGCATAATGTCCGCTTCGCCATCTTCGTTTCGTGAAATTTTTTATTCATGAATTTACATTGTTTCTCCGCAATTTGCATACAAGTTTGGGTGCCGTTGTTGTAATAGTTTTTTTCACGTACAGCACTTGAAATTTCGTTTCAGCAGGTCCATAAATTACCTTTCCGCCGTAATGACATGTCCTGCTATGAATTGGCAAGCGAAAAGTGACTCATATTCTCGCTTGGGAAAAATGTGCATTTGCATGTCTGTAACATAAAAACTGTTTTTAGAGAAATTTCAGTAAACGCCTAAGGCGTTGTGAGTTTTCCGAAAAATTTGTAATAGCTCTTCATTACTCTAAGCTTGGAACTTGTCAAAGAGCGACTCTTTGTAATCTAAAGCAAGGGGTATGTCTTTTTCCATGTTATGTGCAAGTATTACTGAAATTCCTTCCGAGTTGGAGGAATAAAGAGTAGTAACAGGTTTAAATAACAGTTTTGGATTTTTTATTTAACGTTACAATTATTTTACGTATATACGTAAAATCCTTTTATTTAAAAAAAATCTTCTAAGTGTACAAACGCCGTACTCAACAATGCCTAAAAGCCGGAAGGAGTATGAATATAAAATGTTAAAATTGGCGAACGTTAACTTTTTATTTTTACTTTTAGATAATAATTTAATTTATTAGCGCTAATTTATTTAATATTTTTTTCAATAATTTGGTAATATTCAAATGTATTTTATTATATGGGTTTTGATTGCCTAAAAATAAATATCTATTTATTTATTAATATTATATAGATAAAGACTGTCGCTCAACTTCTAGTAGTTAGTTACTCGTTGATAGTAAAACGCGGCCTATAACTGTGTCGCTGGCATTTAAAAATCCATCACCGGTAGTCGCAAGTCACCGTCGGTTCATTTATACCACGTCAAAAGGAATGACAGTTCAGTTATGTGAATTCAAAATAAAATTAGCTAAATGCGTTACACTTAAAATTAATGGAAACGTGATCTGCGTTCTCGTTGGTGTATTTACGTTTACCCCAAATTCGTGGAAAATCGCTACCTACCTGTATTTCCTCGAACGGAAGCTTCATATTTTTTTGTTTCCTTGAATTTAATTGCATTTGACACTCAAATTTCATACTTCATTAATTATTATTATTATTATATTGTGACCTGAATATACCACTAACATAGCTACGATTATATTTGTATAGCCTTTCCACTCAGCGTGGGTTAAACGCAGAAGTCAATAACCACAGATGACACTTAAGTGTTATTAAATGTTGAACATCAAAGTAATAGCTATAGACTTTTTTTTTAAATTCTGCCGCCCGCACTGTGTTTCAAAGCCTTGGTACGCACTGTTGACTTTGCAAAGTTTGTATATTTTTAACATTAAATTTCAATATCTATAAAGGTCATATGAAAACATCATGAAAATGCCTGCACGCTTAAATTTCGCTGCAATATTCATTATGGCGTACGATGACCTCACTTCATCAGCACGGTTCACTAACGCATTAACCTGCACACCTATTTCTGCTGTGAAACGGTTGTTCTAACAACAATCTGTGTAGTTTGTTTCGGTTTGAAGGATGTGGTTGCCGGTCCACGTGTAAGTATACTAGAGGCAACCCTCTTGGCAATACTTTCGAGACAGGCCAAGAATAAGACAAATAGTCTCGTTCAAGGTCGGTTGCAGATGTCTATGGGCGGCAGCGGCCACTCGTGGCTTCTGCATGCCCGTTTGCTATTCTATTCACATAAAAAAACCTTCCTCATGCTTAGTAAAAACGCATATCCAACAATGAAACTATAAACGGATTGATCATATGCTATGAGATGAAACACAGAATATTTGTTTTTTTTATTCTTAAAACAACACACACATATTGATCCCAAATAAGACGGAGCCTGTCCTTCGATGACCTAACAGCTAGTGTACGCGTATATTTTTAAAAACATATACTTATACTGATAATCTTATACCCAGACGGGTTGAACACTCGTTCTCGATACATGAATTTTTGCTCTAAGTGGCAATCGAAGTCGTAACCTCCGGCTCAGGAGCTAGGAACACTAACTACTCGACGATGCCAAATCCTTTATTATTATTATAGGCAATCGTTTCTTTAAACGCAGATAGACGGCATGTCGTAATTGAGAATTTCTTAAAAGATAAAAGTCATATGTAGACAGGGTCATCAAATGATATGGTTGTCATTTTAATTCAGCTTAAACGCTTTTCACGTTGCGTGTACGCTAATAACTAACGAATATTAATTCTATTTCTTACATTATTTAACATTTATTCTATGACCTATTTGACTACTCTTGTACTTATATTATACTTTACTCTGCCGATCGACGCACGTATACAGTTATAATAAATCCAAACGATGTATGTAATAGTACTATTGAATATGTCAGAAAACGTATTGTATATTCAGTTCAGTCTTACGTGAAGTAATGATCAAGTCGTAAAGTCGTAGACAAGAGAGTCACTAACATGTGTACGTGAAATACTTCTCGCAAAATTCATGAAAACTAGCACTCGGAATGTACGCCTCCACAAAACACACCTAATATGGCTGTGAGGAAAATCGTGAAATATACAACTTTCGTTTTATTTTCGTAAGTTACAATAATATTGTGTTTCGCTGAACTGGAAGGAAAAAAAGTGAAAGCTTTGTTGTGCTATTGATTCGGCAAGCCTCAACACTTACTGTGGTACTTATAACAAAAGGTATAAAGAAATGTCAACGCCGGTTTCTATATATATTTGTGTATATATATGTGTGTAAGTATTTATTTAGGAGTTCCCTATTTTGTGAAGGTCGAAAAGATTATTATTTGTGAACATTATTCGAAGGGAAAACGTCAAAAGTGAAAGTGAAAGTAAAATTGGACAAAAGTGGCGGATTTTGGTAAATGTCAGATATATGATAAATGTTTAAAAAGTTATGGAATGGGATGGGTTTCGTTTTGAGGTATTCGCATTGTGTTCAGGTATGGAGCATTAAAGTACTCCACTTGCAATTAATCTCGCAGATATATCGATGGTGCATGTGAGTCAAGAGAGGATATAGAAGACTCGAGTATCCACGACCGAGTTTAGACTATTAGTCTAGAAGAGTCCTTAATAAATATATCTTCAACTATATCAATTAGCCAATATAACCGTTTTCTATTGTTACATCACTAATAAATAGTCTTTCCATACACTTAAGTTAAAATTAAAATGACCGTAAATTCCAACTGCACACTGTACAAGAATGTCACTGGCGAAGGAGGGATCTTCAAGCGATGTCTAGGCTGGTAACGACTTACCATTTCAAGTTAGTGGACAGAAGAGGCATGCCACAATTCAATTACATAAGCTTTGTAAAGCCAAGAAGCCTCAAAGAGATATTGGGTGTGGTATGTGACAACTAGCAGTACTTTACTTCGCCTCAGTGTTGCCACATGCTCGATATTGCTTCGTATTGTCGCTTGCCAAGTCATCATACTGTTATTTTAATATAATAATGAAAATCATCCAACGTTCCTTCCTAAATTCGTTTTATTTTTCAATATTTAAATATGATTGGCATTTATTGTCTGGTCGTCTTACTGTTGATAATTTATCAACCGTAGACAATGAATATTTAGCCTTTAAGATTAGGGTTTCAGATAGTTAAAGAGGTTTACATTGCTCTAAGGGCTCGAGCTATCAAAATAGATTTATGTGACACTATAAGCAGAGGCTCACTCTTACATAACGCAAATCGTTATCTTTCGATACCTTTGACAATATTTATATATTATAATTGTCATAACTGTATTTAATTCTTAAAAAAAAAAATCTAATAAAATATGAACTATTCTATAACACTGAATCCATTAGTATATATAATTTTACCACCAAGCAACTACTGTGAAAACAATTTTCTACATACATACTGAGTTAAGCGTACGTATAGTTTACATTTTCCTAAAATACATTTTCCATGCTCCTTAATATAAACTAGACGCTTTTACGTGACGTAAAACGAAATCGGTGGCCTGGTTCAAGCTTTGAGCTATTTCAGTAAACTCTAACGTACTAGTCAGATAAGAAACATTTCTCTCCAACTATATACTAATTATCTCCCTAGAGTGGAGCATAGGGCAAAGTTGTCAATTCCGTGTTATTTTATTCATAAAAATGGAACACTATGATAAAGCATGAATTTTAACAATGAGATATAAGCGGCGAATTCATTTAATGTTACTATGATAACTCAAAGTAATTGGAAGTAATGCCAATTTAACACGGTAACATCTCCGGTTATCTTGTACGCTTTTATTCGCGAAGCGTGATATACCTTTCTTTCAATGTAAACTTATACTCCATATTTAGTCGTTATTTAATTCTATCCTGTAAAACAACGGTCAAATAAGATGTAGTACATTACATATTATTATGTACATTTTCTGATAATTAATATATAAGTACAAATACAAACGGTGTATAATGTAATATTTTTAGGTGTGCCACCTTGCCGTTGATGCAGTGGTTAATAAACCTGACCACTGTCACCCTAGGTGTTGGGTTCGATTCCCACTCAAGTCAAGTAATTAAATATTTTACATACGTCTTTGTTGCACATTCAAAGAAATCCTAACAAAAAACCTTGACTCTAAAATGGTCATTTGTATAAATAAATTGTGGCTTTGTAAATGTTTAAACACAAAATTATACCAAACAAAATATTATGTTTATAGGCCAATAAGCAAATTGTCGATAGACAGGGGGAACTTTAATTTCAATATAAATTAGAATGCCCGTACTAATTATACCGCTGGAACCTTCCCACTTTTATTTCGATTCCTGAGAGTATTAAAGATAATGAATTCCTTAGGATATCGGCAGCATTTTAATTACTGTTTCGTTAAACAGATAGTACTGTGGATAAAAAACCCTCAGCGGGTGGTTCAATAAAGAATCCAATTATAATCAAGAATCACGTTCACAGAAATGGTCATTCGAAACTTTTATACGTATACGTATAACGTATCGTGCTATTCTTCTTTCCTGTGAAAATTGTAAATACTATTTATTTCATTCTGGTGCTTAGTAACCGAACAGCCACGAATAAATTAATATTCATTTTGCTTTCTTCTCATCTCACTTTGGCTGTATATATCTTAAGCATTCACTTTGTAAGGAAACGTTTTATTAGAAATGTACATACTTTTGGTAGAGTTCCAACTTCTAAGTCGCTGGCAAAATAAACGGGTCGGAGCAGTGCACTCCGCGTAGGCGATATTTGTAATTCGTGTGCTTTATTCTATAACTTATGAGATATAGCAGTCGTTGAACTTACTTTCATTGCTAGACAAAAATACCATCACGCCAGGTCCTGATCGGGGTAGGCAGAAAGTACCGAGTGCCAAATATTTCTTTCCTTACAAACCTGACAAGCTTCATTAATACTATATATCTATATTCAACTCAACTCTCATCTCACGTCGGGTTTCGGAGGCCCATCAGCCAATATGTGATCTATTTGGTCAAGATGGGTGAGTGTTGGTCTCCCCCGACACCTACGTCCATCAACACTCGCGTTGTATATCTTTTGACATTGTTAGAAATTATAAAATACTTGGAGATTAAATGAAACGATAATAACATGTCTCTCGCAAAAAGATGCGGCTTTTTTTTACAAATAAAGGTGACACGGCGCACCGCTCCGGCGAAATATAAAACCAGCTAATTTCGCTACAAGCGGTAATTAATCTGAATTAATAGAGCGTGCAAAGCCGGTATTATGTTGATGAAAAATCGCACAACTCATACATTATTTCGAGGACTACATTTCCCTGCATGGCCGTAGGTCGTATTTCCAGCCACAGTGACACGGCTACCACGTTTATACATTTTTTTTAAATGTACAACTTTCTCAAATTCACCCTTATTACTTCGCCACAGGGTCCTGGTGGACAGCAAGTTGGATTTGTAGTACATTGTTTGACAAACGAGAACGAGGTGACTGGCAAAATTTTCCTGGATTTTTTACACCTAGCCTCAACTTGACAAAGAGCGTAGTAATAAATTGGCAAGGGGCGCGTTCGGAATTTTTCGATTATTCCCGAATACTGCTTATTTATCTGAGCTTAACGTTCCGGCTAGTTCTACAATTTCAAATCGGATTAGAAGTGAGTTATGAGCAGCTTAGTTTGTTTTCATGTCTCGCTAGGAGTTTAGTAATAATATCTTCTTTTGCAGAATTGATTTGCGTATCTCCGTCATAGGCACATTTATTTTTAAAATATTTTTCATAGCGCGGAGTATTACTCACAGGTGATATTCACACAATACATTATTTCTGACGCTCAGTCTATAGCCACGTTGAAGGGTCTGTGTTTCGTTACTCAAACACCTGAATAGTCAGAACTACGATTAAAAGTATATAGTGAAATGTACGTTCACAGTTTTTAGTTCGTTAGAACAACGGGTACGCCTTTGCATTTTTCTTAGTATATATTTAAATGTAGCATCAAAACGGTCTTCTGGTTATTGGTGACATAACACTGCAGATAGATGCGCTAGGTAGCGCTATGCGTCTAAGTGCTTTACTACGATAATGACAGATTTGACAGAAATTGATACACGCTTCAATACAGTCTCGGGATATAATATAATAGCTAGAAGACGATAGCGCGTAACGCAGCCATCGTCTTAAGAGCCTATCAGCTCATACAGAGCCCTGTCCCTCCGTATCAAGTAGGACCCACACCTCGTTGACGGGATGCTGTATTGATTAAATGCCCTCCGATGCCTTGTATGGTTTAATCACTGTGGAATTTAGTTCACGCAACTTGTTCGTAATAAGAAACCCTCTCAGGTTGCAATTTCGTCGTCCTCCTCACATAAAATGGGTTTAAACTTATAGTTAAAGTTTAGCAAGTCGTATTTAACGCGTCGTCATGACAAGTGTGGAAATATTTCGGCTCAATCGCAAGTATGTACTGAAAATAAAGGCAAGGCTGTATTAACTACTAATAACAAAACAAAGTTGCGATAAATAATTTACATTTATACGCCAATACGCCCGATTATATACATAACCAGAACATTTTACTATACAAAAGTATAGGTATACCTTACTTTGCCAAGTCATATCCTTCATGAAAAGTCGGATCAGTGGGATTATGTAGCACCAGTGACTTTATTTTGAAGGATACTTCAAACGAAGTACACCTCGTCGGCGAGATGATGAGGTGCTGTATTGATTAAACGTTCCTCTTAAATCTCAAGAGGCAAGATGCTTTCGTCTGATTTTGCAAAACTTGGCCACTTTTTGTGAAAAAAATATTAATCACGGTTTTTTTTTTATATTTTCAGTGAATAAGTAGACTTGTAATGACTACCAGTTATCAGGAGTTTGCGGAATACATAGATAATTTTTATAAACATTTTAAATAAAATAATTTAATAATAAATCATAACTGTATTTATGATATGTTATTTATCACGATATATACTCATATATATATATAGGCGACGACGTATCTTTTTGGTGTAATGATTTTATTGGTTTAGCAATTTTCATATATTATATACTTTTAATGAAAGTCAATTAAAAACTCGCGTTATTCGATGGTGTATGTGTGATCTATCTATATACGTGTTAGTTGTTAATAACCAGAAAAACCTCCAATGTTTATGCAATTAAAGAAATAGCGGTAAACATTATTGAACCCGTTCACGCGAGCGTCGCAGCCCGGAGCGTTATGGAGGAAACGCTTAATCAAAACTAGTCGTACAAAACCGTGTCATTTCCGATTGTAACTTCTGATAATTTGTGTTCCAAGATCCAGTTTAACATGCTTCATGTTGCTTTACCAAAGTAGATTATAGAATTGTGGATAACATAACAACACTATACTAAATCACCAGAATAGCGTCTATTTAACTATATCGTGCTATATTTCTGGCCTTATCTAAAGCTAGTCTCGGAAGTAACACGCTTGTTGGCACCTAGCTATGATTAAAAGCTTCCTTTAACACCGCTAGAGTAACATGAAAACTGCTTATTCTCCAGTGCTCCAGAGTTTAGTGAGTTGCTGTGGGTATCAGATATTATACGAATATTGCTGTCTCATCGCCGATTTTTATTAACTTCTTCTTAAATTTATTAATCTCAACTTTAATAGTTTCGTGTTTATATAGCTATAGGTAATAAGGTTTAGGTTCGTTTAGATGATAAAGTATTTAGCTTATGTTATACTGTACATTTGAGGACAAGTTTGTTTCTAAGCAATTTGCAAAAAATGCATCTATTGCATATATTACACTAATGTGTACCTAATTAAGACCATTTACTAAGTCTACAGATGAGTCGCTTAAGTAAGCTTATTTGACAAATAGCGCGCAGACTTCCGGATTCGACTACTTGCTAGGTTGGGCTGTTTGTGTATTTAACTTTATGTGTGTTGTATCCGCAAAATATATACATAATCCCATGCGCTTATTAAGAAGCTGTGAAGATCAAGGCTTATTACTGAGAAGTAGTAAAAAAAGTACAACCTACTCTTTTTTGAAGTCGATTAAAACTGACGATGACTGTTCCAAAAATAATATAAATATTGCATTTTATCAAAAAACCAAACATTTCCTATCTTATGATCAGCTGGACTCGGAAATGACGCGCTTGTTTCCCCTCGATTTGATTAAAAGCTTCCTTTCACAGTGGTTTCAGCATCGCGTGAACGGCCCAAATATTTCATAATTGCACTACTAGCATACGTTTAATAATGATTTATAGCGACACCTTCTATAACAGGTATTATTACCCCTAAAATACATTAAATATACTCTGACATTGTTTCTTACAAAAATACAATAAATATATTTTAAATAAAAAAATATGAATTTATATCCTTTGCTTGAATTTTTTGATATTTCACATCTAGTCTTAACATTTTTTTAAAGTGAACATGTCTTGTGAAAACCACACTAGATATCTTGATTTAAAATAAAATAAATCCCACCTTTAGAACAGTCATCAGAGGACTAACAATTAAAACGTTCCTAACCTAATATTAGGAATTTTTGGCAGTGCTCTATTTATATTTACCGATGCGTGTATTCAAAGTTATTTATAATTACTTGACAACCTTTATAATTACCGAAAATAATCAGCGTCAGCACCACCGAATCGCTTACTCTATTCAATTCTAACATAAGGCGGATTGGAGGGTCGTAACCTGCCAGCTGCAGAAGCTTCAGACAGCTTTCCTCGTCGAGCTTCCTAATACAGTGCGTTTTCCTCGCCGACTTCGACACTTCATTTCCGTTTCGCGGCTTCTAATGGACTAGTGTTATGTTTCTAAATACGTCAACAATCGTCGCTTACGTTAAATTGAACTCGTTATATAATTGTATCATATATACTTTGAACACACTATATACCGCAGCACAGATCAATCGTTGTTATTCTAAAGCAAAAAAAACAATTACAATACAAAAGCAACAAATTTTAATTTTTTGTTTTCACTTTATTATATCATAATCATGTTGAGTGTTTTTATTTTATGAAAGAGTAAGTTTGAATAGATATTTTTATTTATTTTTTTATAAGTCCTTTGTTTTTGTTTGTGAATAGTTGTTTTATTATATAGGGTGGGCCTCGGAGTTTTGCGAATTTGTAAAATTCATAAAAAAAAAAAGCTAAAGTAATATTAAAACCAATTTATTATTAAATTAAAATTAACATTTGTGAAAATCATTTCTTAAAAATAACATCATCCAGATGCGCACCATCCCGCTGCAAACATTCTTCGAATCTCGACTTCAAATT
>DVPR01000864.1:0-12219 GCA_018239345.1 Oxynetra stangelandi | reverse complement strand
TAATTACAAAGTTGGCCAAAATAAATAACATCGAACGAGCAGCAATTAGCTTCGGTTCAATAGCAATTGGAGTTAACTCCTAAATGAAATTTCCGCCTCTCCAACCCCTTATACAAGTGTCCATTCCATTAAAGTGATACTTACATTTGTTAATAATTTTCCACATGATTACTACTTTCCCGTTAGATTCCAGCTTAGACTGCAACAGCTCGCCGTATCTGAAGCACAATCGCAGAACATGTGTGGAAACCGTAAATGTTAATATGATGTTCATGAGACCAACCACTTTATGGCGGGCGGCATGCCCATTGAGATTGTGTGTGTGTGATCTAGATGCTTTGCCCGTAATCTGTCTAATAATTATCCGTCTTATTATATTACTCTAGCAGAACTAATTTGACAGACATTTGATCTACTATTTTAAGGCACTATTTAGAGAATCACAAAGATAGAAAGAAGCTTTTGATGAATGTGGTCGTCAAGGCTTCCACATTTTTAACACTTAGGTAATTATGTAATTGAGGATCTCATCAAGGCTGTACCATAATGTATACGTGTTGTTGAAATAGTTAAAATAATATTTGGATCGTGAAATGAGAGGAGGATGCTACATTTATCAATGTCATTATTCTAACCGCAAAGAAATTATGAAGAAAATTGATATAAAGCGAGATTGATCTGTTTATAAAAAGATGACACACAAATATTCTATTGTTTGAAAACAATCAAAATGTTTTCAGTGAGTTAGACTTCAAATGTATTTTATAAAATACAATCCAAAGAGTACATTGAAGGGCGGACAAAAAAGCAATGCACGATTTAAATTTAAATATTAACTAAATGTATTTGCATACTAGGGAATACAAAAATTGGGAGAGATAGTAAATAAAAACACATTCAGAATATATCGTATTCTAAAAATCAGTGGCAAGTGCACAAAAATAGTGGGAACGGACAGTTGTTAACTTGTGTACTCGAATTTCGTTTCATTGTTTAACTGACAGCGATAACGAACGGTTTGTTTGCAAATTGGAAATTGTGGCCACCGCCAATAACGGCGCAACGGGTCTAAACAAAACTGGAAAAATGAAAAATCGAAATGATCCGTTCCTGTATCGGCGAGCATCTAGAAACGAGCTACGAGTCGTTAGTCGCGCCGTACGATTACGAGCATTACGAGATTACAAGCATCACCACAGCTTACTCTTCATCGATTTGGTATATTCTTAACTTTAAAGCTAAAATTGTTTAATTTGTATAAACTAAATATTTGTTTAATCGCTGAATATTTCGAGTTAATTTTTAATGATACATAAAAGGCTGAGTGAGCGTGGATAAGAAATAGCTACAGGCGTTTAATTTCGTACTTGTGAGATGGTATTTATTGTTAATGTAAATTCCTCCTATTACGCGTTAAAGTTCGTTGGTAGCATGTGCGAAAATAGATATAAAGCGAGATTGATCTGTTCATAAAAATATGACACACAAATATTCTATTGTTTGAAAACAATCAAAATGTTTTCAGTGAGTTAGACTTAAAATGTGTTTATAAGCTCACCTATAACTTCTACGTTACGTTATGAGCTGGTGGTATTCCTTAGACATCTTCACGGAAAAACCAACACGATTCATCGACCAATTCATAAAGCTTCATCAAAAACGAAAAACATGCACACATTCCCTGTTGTTTATTATTAGTCTTAATGACTCAAACAAACTCCACGACAGACCTTGTAAGTAATCGGATAGCGTGGCCTTCGGTATATTTGTACTGTTTGATGATATTAGAGAATGACGACGGCATATGAAGTAATACGCTAATATCGTACCCATCCAATTGAAGCATTTATAGAAAAATAATGACCAATGTGTGTAATAGTTGTAATACAAGAAATATGATTATAGCCGGCCGCGGTGCTCAAGTACGGGGTGGCGCATTTAGCACGACTTAGAAAAACATAATTGTGGACTCCAAGGTGTGTGTGTGTGTAAGTTTTAGCGAGGATAATTTTAATCCTATAAACGCACATATCTTAGTTTGGTGAAAGTTGCAGGATTCAAAAGCCAGACTGAAATGTAAGCCCTTAAACTATCACTATATAATTTATTTACATATACTTAAATGTCTCCTTTTTATATTTCATGTCCTTAACTAGAGTATAGTTTGCTGCGAGACTCGCACCGAAAGAGGACACAAAGCTTGACAACTGAACAGTCCCTCTCGTTATTAATTTCTAAATATTTTTCTTTCTAAGTGCAACATGCACAGTTTTAGGTAAAATACAGTGGTAAATACGTTATTTTGGAAATAACGTTGTTTGCTGGCTGGAATAATTATTTTTCTCTCTGAAGTTACATGTATGTATGTATGTATGTATGTATTCTATGTATGTATGCTAATCATTTGGAAAAATTGTTTTAATTATATATTTTAAAGCCGAAGCAAAGTTACTATTATTTATACTATCAGAGCAGGAACAAAATGTGTATTTATAAAAAAGTAATTATTTTTTTATAGTTATTCACATTTGTTGTCGTTTTCTTAAACTGTAGATAAGTACATAACAATGACAAAAGAAAGCAGGACAGCTACAATAAATGAACTACAAAATACATACAACAAAATAAATAAATAACCAACACGTCAGGTCCCTAGCGGGGTAGGCAGTGAGCACCGAGTGCCAAACATCTATGTCCTTACAAACCTGACGTGCTTCCTCTACATTCATCAGTCTCGTCATGCATACACGCCGGGTTTGGAGGCTCTTGACTCCCCCATCAGCCAACCTATTTGGTCAAGATAGGTGAGTCCTGCCCTTGCCCTTCCTTGCCATCTACGTCCATCAACACTCGCATTGTATATCTGTTTTGTCATTCTTTCATTATCCATTCTTTCTAAATATTCAAAACAACAGAGCATTCGCTTCTTCATGTTTATACCGATGCTCAATTTTACACTGAGCATCTTTCTTACAACGGCAATGCGAACGAGGTCGGCCAGAGTCAGGCCTCAAATTGGACCACCTCATCTCGACCGCGTTTTTTATTTTCATCCTCTTTCTTTACATACCCAGCTCTGGGTTCCATATAGTAGCGTTGGAGTAAGCACAGAGTTGTGTATGGCCAGCTGAGCCCGTTGGCTCAAATAATGGCTACTTATTAGCTTACCCAACGCCCCATTCATCCTATTCCCTGAACTCACTCTTCTCTCGATATCAGCGGTGTACCTACCATCCGTGCTAAAAGAACATCCAAGATATACAAAGTCGTCCACTTACTCCAGTATTACATCGTCTACCACCAGTCTACCCTTGCAGTAGATTATTATATTTGTATTCGTTTATTTGATTAACAACAATTGTTACATTATTACATACTTGGTACAAAATACACAATATTATAAGCTTAATGCACAATCTCTTATAGGTAAACAGTGCATGCAATATACATATCAATACAGTAACTATAGGTTTTTTTACAGTGATCGAGTTTCAGTTCTCGGCTCATCACTTTCGAATACTATCACTTTGGTCTTGTTCACATTCAAATGTAAGCTTTTTTCATGCAATCATCTTTCATAGTTGTGACTAGTGATTGCAGCTCAGAGGGTGTGGCTAATAATGAAACGGCGTCGTCTGCGTAAAGCCGAGAATTAACCACTAGGTCACCCATACGTACTTCCACATTCGTTGCACGCAGTCTCTGGAGGCACTTATCCAGATATATGATAAACAGTCTGGCCGACAATACGCATCCCTGTCTGACGTCAACATTGACGTCAAACTACGAAGACGTATTGCCATTCACCCGCACACATGCTTGGCAGTTCACATACGTGGGCTACACAGCACGCAGCAGGACACCGTTTATCCCATAAAACAACTATAATTTGATTAATTAGTAGATGGGTAAATACAAAGCAAGGGCATTTTGAAAGTTGACAAACAGAACCTGTCCAGACTTGTATGAGTAGAGAGCTTGAGTGTGCCTTAAATTATTCGAAACATATTTATACGACAAGTAGGTTTTGTATATTGTACAAGTATATTTATGTTCGACTCCTTGGAATAATATGACTTTTAAAGGGTCTTTCTTTCCGTGAAGGAATATTTTCCAGGGGCTTGACGTAATTAGGTCCTTAGGGAAGACGATCTGTGACAAAGTACCCGGATTTGACAATATGAGGTAAATGCATCAAAATTGGACAGCTCATTTGTAGAGATAATGAAGACTCAAATGAATTTTTTAAATTTATGAATATTAAGTGAAACAAAGAAGAAGTTATGAAGCATTTTAATTTTATTATTATATAATTACAATAACAATTTACTACTGTTATTTCTTAAGCAGATAGATAATAAATTATGTATACATATGAATTTATAATTTATCAACCGTCCTTAACAAAAATATTTCGACACACGCACCGAACGATGTCTCGTATTCGTCACAAAAATTCGTCCTGTTTTGGAACCGAATCCACAACCGCCTCTAAGCTTCCTCCAATCATAAAACTGCGGGGTAAAGATGGAACATCCTCGAGGCCCAAATCCTTTCTTCCCATGCAGCCTTTTCAAATTCAAATTAAAATTATTTTTATTCATTATAAGGTGCACATAGATATATTTAATTAATGTCATAATATTGATAGTGGTACCTGGGCCTTGTGCGCCCTTCGGGCTATCGTAGACTGAGAGAAAAAAGCCGACGAAAAAATCTCCCAGCACTCTTTTAGATAACAAAATAACATAATCCAAACTGCAGAATGGCTTTGTTCGGATATAGAGCACACGTGACAGCTATCGTGCCTAGTTGGAACGACCAGAAAAATATTAGCCATCTGACCAACGGGACTGGACGCTATTGGCCATTTGATGGGTGACCGCTTGTGACAAATATTCATTGTGTCCGTCCTTCCAGCGTCATACCTCTCATTCGCGGTTATTGCAATAGAACAAATGTTGAACCACATTTACATGTACATACATATATATTTCAGTGTGAAGGTTAACGCGAACAGAATGTGTATAACGATATAGCTTTAAGTTGCGCAATTTTATGTGAAAGGTGTAAGGTGCCAAGTATACGCAAGGCCTTTCTCGGGCCCCGATCTGACCTACATCTGCTGCCAAGTAGCGCGCTGCTTTGTTTCGGTCAGGCCGGTAGGAACCTTGTTAAAATCTGCGTGGTTCGTTGTTTAATCTAGAGTTAGCCATTCATTCAACAATACGTGGTAGATATTTCCTGAGAGCTTTTATTTATTCGTCTTTCCCGGTGTTCATTTCCATCGTTCATATGAATGGCATGACCGGGAAGGATTCGGGACGATGCGAACTCAATATGTACATATTCAGAAAGATTTCTTTGTCAATCATTTTTTAATGAAAGTTTGAAACATAATTAAACGCAATATTAGTTTAAGTTTATCGTCTGAAGGAGGCTCGGTTTATTGTTGATTATTTAATATATCTACTTACGCTTCATTATCACAGGGTATTTTTATTAATTGTTCATAAATTAACTTTGCGTACAAAACAATAATAGTTTCGAAGATTAGTTCAAATTAGAGAATTAGGTTTTAGTCTGCATAACTCTTCCATCCTATTTTAATTTTACATTATAAAAATCATTATTAAATGAGGTTTATCTAGTTATATCCCCGTTATCAATATATTACACAAAAGTGTGAAGGCTCTCTGAGGAATAATTTTGGTTAATAATATAAAAATATACAGCAGAGAGCAACTTTGCAATGTTTTTGACTTGTTTTTCTGTTTAGAGAGTGTTTAGAGTTTCTTGTACCTTTTTCGCTGTATACATATTTTTTTGAAGTGGCTCGTTAATGGATATTTGTAAGTAATACAATTTTATTTTTATTTTTTTGACCCACTACTATATTTGACAATGACTTACGACATTACTATTATAAATATGAGCATTTGCTGGTGTCTATATAAAAAAAATCTTTTACTTATTTCTTCACCACTAAGGAAATACTTGCCAAAAAAACTGTAAATACATGGTTAACAAAAGGAAACAAAAAATGAGGAATGTGTATAAGAAATAAAAGTTACATATAATAATGATAATTCAAGTACCTAGTATACAATGGCTATATAATAATAACGTAGAAACTTCTACATACGTAATTTGAACATGTCAACTTGTCCACAGGTGTGAGGCGAACTGCACCAGTGAATGTGGCGCGGGCGGGGGTAGGCGGGGCATGCGGAGGGGGGCGCCGTCGTAGCGCGCGATGGGGCGCGCGCGCGCCGCGCAGCTGGCGGTGCTGCTCCTCGCGCACTTCGCGCCGCCTGGTTAGTGCCGCCTTCTTTATCTACTTCTGAAACGTGGATGTTGTTTACGGACGTGACTTGATCCTCCTCGACAAGTACACATTCATATTATTATATTCATTAGTATCGTTACGTGACCTCGTTCATATTGGTACCTTATACTTTCTAGCATTTTGTAGTATATAGCTTGTACAATTGTATGATTTCATGGCAAATATTGTGCGCGACAGCAATTCCTGAACATTACAATGTAGAAGACCAATGTAGTGTAAAGTATGTCGAAACTTACTCTTACAAATACGTGACATACTTATCTGAGCAATTCAATCATATCAGCTATTTGGATTTCCATGGCTTTTCAATTGGGTACAATTGGGTACATGGGGCCTAGACATCACAGTACAGTAGCCGGCAACAAATATAATGCCAAGGCCAATAAATATACAATGCCCACGTTAAATATTCCTTGTTTTCGTCCCCCAATCGACTGACTCGCCAATAAAGTGTGGAACCAAGCTTCGGTTGGACAAAAATTGTTATAGCTGGAAACTTTCCACCGAAGGACGATCCTTATTGAAATTGAAAAGCGTTTGCGAACACGGCGAAGGTTCGTATGAATAACTAAACTCGATAAAACTTTCAGGGTTCCGCACACTTTGTACCCTTTTCGAGCGGGACTATATAAACAATACCGGTCTTATCATTGAATGAAGTTAATGGTATACCTTTTTATGTTCCGTATACCCAAGTAATATTAATGCAGTGTTGCTAAGGTGTGAATTTCGGTAGGCAGTATTTTTATCATACGATGTTACCTTTTAACATAGTAACAGTAGAGACCCGATCCTTCCCAATTATCAATCTATCTATTATATTAAGTTACAAGTGAAGATAAAAACAATCACTTATATGTAAAAAAGAATGACATTGCATGAATGAATAAAAAAATTGCATGCCTTAGCAATAGCTTTGAAAAAAAATTGAATGCATTAGGAAATAAAATAGGTTGCAAAATTGAGAATTATTAAAATGTGTACAATAGATGGCTCATTATGTTTAAATCTTACATTACAACTGTTACCTACGTACCTGCCGTTCCACGTGGAGACTGGAGGCGACCGTCTCGGTTCTCAGGAATAGTGAGGCTTATGTGACCAGCCACGATTATCTGTAACTGGACTAATTCTACATACTGTTAGTCCTGATACACCCTTGACTAAAAAGGTGATAAATTTTTATCTTTATTTTTCAATAGTAAACAGTTTTTGATAAAGTATGTAAATATTTGAGTTTAGTTTAAATTAATGATTTTTCCTAAAATGACTTCATTGTATGCGTGTAATTTAAAATAAGTTTAAAATATAATTACAGTATCTGTTTATTCTTAGAATATTACTTTGTTATAACGGGACGAATGGAAATACTCGGATCGATTACGGCTACGCCTTTATCTACGGTTGTTTGTGAATAGAACATGTCGTATTTTTCTTTGGGATGTTCTCTAAAGATAGATAGGAAGTAAACATTAAGTGATAGCTGTGTCTTTTAGCAGTGAATGTAATGAGAGCATGCCATTAAGCATCAAGTGTGACCTTGTACGCCTTAGCTTATATGTACATAAGAATGTATATAGTGGTCCATAATAATAAATAAATATTTTGAATATTTAACTTTTCTAAAGGTATTTGTGAATTTCATTACTTGTTCATGTTATAGGGAATTTGTTTTTCCGATTGAAAAATATCCAACTTACTTTTATATAATAATTAAAATATGGAGGTACGGAACTTTTTGCACTCGAACGCGTCGTCGCAAAATGTCTGTAATCGATAAAAGTTGAATTGGGTTTATTGAAGAGGCGACGTTAGGTCAGGATTAAGCGTTAGAGATGATATAAAGTTAGGAGAATGGCCGATTCTGATATGAAAAATGCAACCAAAAATCGTTTGATGTTCTCGTGAATTGATTTTCAGGAATGAATGTCAGATGTATACCCAAAGTGTATTATAATTATGTTAATTTTGCATTTCAACCATAGCTGTGATATCGACAGTACCTACCTACTTCTGTATTTTATGGTTATAAAATAACTATTATTGCTTTATATGTACAAGTTTCCCGGATGTAAATATGTACTATCAGAAGCTTCAGTTATTCAAAAATGTGTACTTTGGTTGTGCCTTGTTTAGTACAGGAAAACAAAAAATCTAATCCATCATGGCTCTTTGAGCCCTCGAATTTTAGATTTTAGTAAAGTTTTGGAAAATGTAAAGTTCACTTTCGGAACGGATCCGAGAGTATGCCGTGCCGATCTAAAAGCTCAAATTCGCATTTGGTGGCGAATGAAAAATTCAGAACGTTTAAAAGTGTCCTGACAGCGAGTTTGCTCAAACATGTGACAGTGATTTCGTGACGCCTTTGGTGTTCAAGACTACTCCTCCGCGTAAGGACACCTTGTAGTCTTGCTGCTCATATCTGTCCAATCTCAAAGTGACATGAAGGCGGAAAACTATAAGAAGCACTTCGCAATAAGGTGCGCTATGCCCAAGACCTGGTAAAATAATAATCCAGAATTCTTAATATATCGTGTAATTGTGTAATTGGTTTTAATTTATTTGTTATTAATTTATCTTAGTATGCCCACAAGGGTATATGGCAATCTAATGTATTTTCGTAAAACCTTGTACTACCCATATACCTAAATAAATGATTTTGATATTGAAAATAGTTCGCATAAGCAAAAAAAACAATATGTGAAGCAATTTAACGTACAAAAAAAAACGTCTAGGCTAACGATTTATCTTATCAAAGAAGTCATAGATATATAAATTGTTGATTACCAATTTCATAGAATTGCTTCCAGCGTGAATGGGAATGGTGGTATGATAAGGAAATTTCTTGCTAGCATGTAAAAAAATAATCTCGATTCTCCCTTTCCCTATTTACAGTGCTCGGGTTTTATTACTCACCTTGAATTACGGTTAGACTATTTATGACAAATAATATAGAAATGAAAATATTGCCGAATTGAAAATATCAGAAGAATCAGTCTTCAAACAACGTAATAATTATTTACTTCTTTTCAACGGACCGGGTAACTTTCAGCCGTCTTTTTTCATTTTTGTAACATAAAAATAACGGGTATTGAACTTTGCTTGATATTATCTTTAATTTAGATCTCTGAATTTATGATCTTTGTATAAACGTTCGATTTTCAGATGATATGAATAAATAGTGATAAAATGTTGTATGTTAATCATTGATCGCTCTATTAGATAGCTCTATTAGTGTGGAGTGAACGAGGTTTCGTGCGTGACACGCGCCTCGGGTGTATATTTAGAACTCATTGGATTTTATAAATCATTGCTTATTATTGCCTTAATAATTTTGTTTTACTCCTTTAAGTTCATTGTTTGGGTAAAAATTTGAAATGTTCTTATTTTCCTTCGCATGAAGTTTTGTCGTTGGGGAAAACTTTACTTGTGGATACTTTGCATTTTCAGAACAGCTAATGATTTGTTTTAAAAATAATAGAGAATTACGCCTAGGGTTTTTGTACGAATTTAAAACCTAATTTTGACGAACTGCGGTGAGTGTTGTGTTGCGCTTTGAAAGATATGGTACCATACAACACTATGGGCTTAAAAGGCTCCAGGCACTTGCACATGTAAATTAGAATTTTGTGAAATAATGAATTTATTATTATTGTTATACACCTGCGACACGAGACACTCTATGTTATTTCTCAAAGGGCACCCACACATCTGTGCTAAATCTCAGCAAACATTTCATTTTAAACTGAACATATATTCCTACATACATATGTGCGATGATTGAAGTGGCGTACTTGTATTCTGCTTGAATAACATGTGATTATTTTTTCTGACTAGCCCTTTACATTTACTCAAATGCCAAACTATAAGAAGAAAACGAATTTTCCCCGAATTAATTTCCTAATTACAAACTTTTCTAACTTGACTGTAAACTCTAAAAGCAAACTAATATAAGAATCACAGAGTAGTAGAATACTTGCAACTTTTTGATTGAAGATAGTAACAGCAAGCAGATAGAAGTCACATTTGGCCGCCGCTATGCATCTTAGGAGCTAGCCTCGAATTAGCGTGCAGATGTAGTGTTTTTAGTATTAAATATTCCACTTTTTTAGTATTAATTGTACCTATATACAAATGTAGTAGCGCAATCCATAGCACACAGTATCAGTTAATATCCGCTAACCGAAACACAAATCGTTTTAATAACCACAGCTTCACGCTAGAAGTACTTGTAGTATTTGTAGGTCGGGAAGAAGCGTTCTACCTGTAACAGTTAACTATATAATTAACATATATCACAAAACAATCAGTACGTGTACGGTTTCCAAAGGACTTAATTGTTATTTCCGTTAAATCCAAAAGGAATAATAGAACAAACAGAGGATAAAGAAAACCAGACCCGAATTTCGTCAAAACCTTCATGACGAAATAGTTTGTTTTCAATCCTCTTATTCTCATGAAAGCCCCTTAAATGGCATTAGTCGTGTTTCAAACCCAAATATCTTGGCGGCCTTGTAATCTTCAACTCAGGCTTAACATCCATTATGTAAAATTCATTATGTATTCAAAGTTCCTTATATGTACCTATATCGTTGAATTCGTATTCATGTTGTTTTATATTTATATGATTTTTTCTAGAGCTATTGATGGGCAGGATACCGCAAGTTACAATCGAAATAATACGAAAAGGCTAAACCAATCCTGTTACCTTGTTATTTTGTCTTTATTTTTTTCATATTTTAATATAATTATTAGGAACTTTGAAAAGTTAATACCATGATGTTGCTGTAAAATTTGAAAAAAAAATCTTATATATAGACGAAAATATTTGGTTATAAGCAATACGTAAAACAGGTATAGGTATTATTCCGCTTCGCCTACAAACCGCATTGTGTAAAATATAAAAAACCAAAAACACATTTTCTTGCTAGATATCCTGACACCGGTTCTTCACTTATTATGTTTTCTTATATTGGCGGCAAATTAGGGAAAACATAATTAAACTCATTCATTAGCATATTTGCGCGCTATTTAGTCTGTTGTCTTGAACTGCTGACGCTTTCGCTTTTGTTTTTTTTCTGTATTTCCATCGGCTGTGTAATTATACTTTTGTGCCTGTTTCTTTATACTTTCATCATGGAGTGCTTTATATGCTATTTTGTATCACGACGGGTGATCCTTCAAGGTACTCGATTTCACTCAAGTACCGAGTGGTTAGACATACAAACATTTCGTGCATGCTTGCGAATACACCTGTTTGCCAACAGATATATTGTTCCCGAAAAGTAAATATGACTTCTGGTATATCGTAGAAAAGAAAGATAAATGATAACTCCATTGGGAAGAAATACAAGCTACTCTGCAGTATTTTTTCATATATTTTGTTAATTCTGTGGAATAAGTGGGATTTGAGCTCGGAAAATAATAATAATGCTATCATTTAAATTATTAAGGCGTCCTGTATGCGGATTTGTGTATGCACGTTCAAATTGTTTTACCTGTCTTAACGATAACGTGAACGCGTGATATATTGTGTGCACATTTACGGTACAGTTCCTTTCGAATGATACTCGTATATGAATGTTTCTGTGAAAAAATAGGCATAATTGTTTGGATTTCTGGGAATTTTCATAAGACCATGATTGGTGTAAAAGCAAACTTAGGTGGTTTTATTCAGTTTCTAAGACTTCAAGAGAAGGCGGGCCTTTAATATACTATGGCCCACAATGGTTTTTCACACAATAATTTTGTCTTATAATGTAATTGACTCTTTCATTGCTTTCAAATAATGTTTTAAATAATAATAAGATCAAAAGTGATCCCAACTGATTCCAAGCTACGCAGAGCCTATTTTATGATCACCAAACCAC
>DVPR01000863.1:0-12221 GCA_018239345.1 Oxynetra stangelandi | reverse complement strand
GATCTGTGTCTCCGTGAGAAACAAGAGATGCGGCTTTTCGGTTTCGAGATGGTGATGGACCGATACGAGATTTGAATTTGCCGCCGACATTTGACGATCGCAGCTCCGCGACTGTCGTCATATGCTTGCGCATCGCTTGGATATTCGCATGAACCGAAGTCCCAATCGAATGCTGGGATCGTTACGAAAAAACTTCCAGTCGCGTTTCTTGACGGTTGCGGCGGGCGGCACCGTGATTTTCACGGTTATTCGGTCAAAGGAATCTGGGCTTTCAGTATAAAGTAACTGGGTGCAATTATTAAATCAGGCGCGATAGTGGTTAACATTTCTGAAAAGATGTCATGCACGCTTTAGTGCAGGTAATAATTTTACTAAACTTGATTCTGTAGTATAGGACGTAAAGGTTCGATGTATCTGCATATAATGAAATACTGGCGGGACATAAAATATAAAGCATTGTTGAATTTAAATATAATATGACATTATTCAGATTTTAAAAAGATTGTTTTTTGCGAAAAAACAATTTTATTGTTTCAAAAAAACTAGAACATAAAAAAATCAACTATAAACCGATATAAAATGTTTTATAAACCGTAAAATGTTTTATTCCTGTGGGACAATATCAAAAACTGATATGGCCTGTCTATCTATATGCAGATAATTTCAATATAAAAACAAAAATAAATAATTGTCAACCATTTAAATGCCCTTGGTGACAACTGACGGCTGATCTGCGGTTTGTTCGTTTTTTATAACAGGATAAACCTGGCCGAATTAAACAATAACAAATTGACGAGTTATACAAATTGATTAACTTCCGATTGATCTTAAGCGGACGACCAGCGATCGGTCACTGTGATAAAACGCTATACAAAATATATTTGTGCGCGGTATTATTCACTCTGCAATTACAGGGCGGGCCTCATGAACTGTGCCGGTCAACGGCCCCACAGCCGAATCTACGACTTTCTAATGGGATTTTAGTTTGTTACTCGGCGCAGGCACAAGATGACGTACTCGCGGAATGCAACAGCTCTATCGACGAGATAATTGCCTCACTCCGCGCTAATTATAATTAATATATCCGACAAATAAATCGCGCGGATTACTCGACTACTTGGTGTCTTAGAGTTTTTTTTCAATCACAGTCAAAACATATGTTGCATTTATAATCATCTACTTGTGTTATATTTTCCATTTCAAGATTCTCTCGAGTCACTTAAAATGATAAGATGCAAACATAAATCCCCCTGTAGTCTGTGTCTCTGGTTCATCGAATCGTTTAACAGAACGTGTGCAATTATGTTCTTGTAAAGCTAGAGATCGCAAGGGCAGGCGGGCTTTCACCGTCTTGTCTCGCGATTTACAAAATGCGACGGGAAATTTATTTCTATGTCCTTCGGATACGGTTGCGTTTCGGTTGCGGTGAGTCGCTTCCTAACTTTCAGTTGCTGTCGCGTAGAGCACTTTTATTAATATTGATTCATTTTAAAATACAACACACCTCACACTAATGTTAAGTGTACAGTAATAGTTATACTATTGGAAGTAAAGAAATTATTTATTTTATAACAACGACTGAATCGGTCAATGATAAAAACGAAAAAGTTTAGATTTATTAATTTAGTCTCCAGCGTTAATTTTCCCTGGAGTAAAACGCGTTCGGTGTTTTATAAATAAAGCAATCGCATTAATAGTACACTCCCAATAAGTATATGCTTGTCAGCATGATGCACGACGTCCTGTAAGCCGTCTCGTTCTGTATAATTTTTATCCGACGACAGCGGTCAGCGCATGCGCATCGGAATATTCTACATCTGAGATTACACAGAGATAGTCAAAGTTGATAATTAATATATTATTTATGTTAAATAGATTTACGAATGCTGACATGTTGCCTTCTTAAAGATATATATGACCTGTATGCATTATTCACATATATTAAGGAAATAAATACAAAGCCGGTATTATACTCGTAGCACGAAATCGTAGAGATGTTATGATAATGCCAGAACCATTACATTCCGATACTAGCTCATATTTACATTTCAAGTAAAAGTAACTATCAACAAGATCTAAATTCGAATACTGGTTTTATATAAGGTCTTGAGTAATTATCAAAATGAGAAAACATGAGACAAGTAGTTTACAAGTAGTTACAAGCAACGCACGCACGCACTCACTTTAAAATGGTGTCTTGATTGTATGGCGTTGAAGAATGGCTTCGTTAACAGGAGCTTATTTATCAAACAGCTATGACAGGCCCGGATCGAACTCTTCCGGCGCCTCCGATGCCATATCTTTTGAACATTCGACATATTTGTGTTTTATCGCGATGCTTAAAATAGTCTTTATCTCGTCCGAGCTGAGGTCATTGGGCGCTGGTCGGACGGGGCGCACGACCGATCATTAACAACTCTGATTAAAACCCTTCCAGTTCTACGTAGTAGTATTTTTACTTCGTAATCGACGGTTATCAATATGTTCGCTCCGCTCGTAACACGATCCGAATGGATTGGAAATTTAATAATTATTTAATAATGAGCTCACTTAATACGCGACATGTTTGCACAATACTTGCGTTGATTAAATCACTCGGATGTCCTTTGAAGCTTATTTTGCATTTATGGAATTTTAGAGGACACGTTTGCCGCGCTGTTTTTAAGATTACTTGTTTATTCTAAATCTAACGCTTTTAGCGTCTCAAAGAAAACGTTAGTGCTTAAGATTTTATTATTGTCGTAAAATCTTTAGATCGCGGCGTTATTGAACGCATGTCTCAGTGGGCGCGGAGAAATGTAATAAATAATCGAGTCGAGGCTCGGCGTATACATATGCCCCTAGATGATTTAGTGCTAGCCGGACCTACCGCCGGCTTATTTAGGATGAGACTGTCTAGAACAAGAGATTCACTCGCAAATGTTATGTTTTGCAATATGAACGATAATGTATCTCCAATATGGCATAATACAAAAATATTCATGGTAAATACCCAAGTAAGGAAATTAATTAATTTCAATTCATTCCATTTTAATACATAGTTTCTTTTTATATAATATAATTTATATAAAAAAATTATATACCTTGATAAAGTGTATTCATACAGTTATTAATCGTATGACTATTTAAAAATAAATTAATGACGTCGTGTTACAATATAAAATATTGCCATTGCGCCGCCTCGAATATGAAATGAAGTGTTACAATAAACTGGTACAAGTACAAGAAAAATTACAACCATTTATCTTCTAAATTTAACGTTGACTATTAATTTTATAATCAGTGAATAGTGATGAATTGCAGTTACCAAACATAACAATCATTGAAGCGATTTGTTATACTTGCTTTATAACCTATTATTTTTTAAGCTTGCCACTTTCTCTTTTAGAATTTTGACATCGCCTTCGGTGCATTTTTTTTCTTCATCGCGCCACCAGTGCAAAGACTGTGTTACATAATCGAAATTGTCTAATCACGTAGGAAGTGTTTGCTCTCAAACAATTGTTCAAAAGCGATTAATTCATTCTATTGTACGACCCGCTTTCAATCTCGACCGACGTTCTGTGCGAATCAGTGTTACCTTCCACTCGATGTAGGTATCTCGTTAACAACTATTTCAATGGACCCATGATCATAGATTACAAATGCGTACGAGGCTTGCGAATGGCCGTTAATAAATTTGGATCTTGTATATCTTCGAGCAACACTTTGTATCGCATCATTTGATTTGGTTTTTTTTGTCATGGCTGTACACCTGTGTTGTCGAATTAATACCAGAATTTATTGGTATATATTCATTGCCACTATCGTTAGCCGAGATCATTACTACTGCACTCGGCGTTTAGTAATGAAAAATATACGAAATTTATTTTCAAGTAAAAATGAGATCTGCGATATTTATAACGCACCATCGTATTTAAGATTATGGCCATTGGGATATACGAGATACTGTTCGAAGAAACTCTTTACAGGTCGACGTCACGCGTACAAAAATATTGGCTATTTATAGATTCAGTTGTTCGCTTAGTTTCAATACAACCCGAGGAATGTTTACGTATTACTAATTCTCAAAGAGACGCAGACGTTAGTCACCATGTCGCACCGTATTAAGTGTACAACGTAGTATTCGAATGGCCTCACCGCTTAGTCATTCAAGTTTCATGCTTAAATAATTGCTCGTTTAATGTAAGACTCTTCTATGTTGTATTTATTAAAAGCGTCCTAGCGTTTATTTCGTGTCCGACGCCTATAACCGCACATTCTTTACTCTGAAGTTAGGTGACTGTCTCAGGTAAAATCGCATCTCGCGTGACTCGAAATTTCTAAAGATAATTATTTCGCTCATTCGATTATAAGTAAGTTAATATAATAATAATAAATTAATTTTAATGAAATCCCATATGAGTTATACATTTTAAATATGATTCAATACTTATTATAAATTAATACTGTAAGACTAAGACTTTCGTTTCAAAATGCCGCGAGAAATCCATTTCATTAATCACTATTGTTAAACATATATAGCTTTGGCTAGAAATGAATATCGCGGCGTGTATTATGTTACACCGAGATTAATTGCTACAAGCCCGTTTTATTGGATCTCTCACTAAGATTATTGGGTTCCCTCTCTAGGTGAATTATTAAAATGGCTTTATTATTTATTTATTATATTTCATTTATAAGGAATTATTTTAGGAATAGTTATCATTTTGAATAATTATTTTATGTGTTCTAATATATTTTTTATATTTATACAACTCGTTATAAGGGTCATAGCCTATGTCCACAAAATATCCCTATGACTCATAGGGATATTTTGTAATAATATATTTCCAATCCACAACGGTCTATTCACCTTTGACTATATGGACTATTAAAATTATCAAAATCGTTCGATTATTTCATGCAAATGACATTCGTAAATTTGAATTCGATTTGATTTAAAACTGTTAGAAAAACAAGAGCAAACGTGCGGCGTACGTTACCTTGGAACCATTGTCTACTAAATCGTACCTAGTGACGGTGGCGGGCTGCGGTCGTATTCCTGTGATTATAGGAGATTCATGTCTAACAGTGAAACATAAAAAGAGAGTTGTTGACTATGATTACGTCGAAACAACCCGTAGGTTTCACTTTGCTTTTCCATTATAAATTCAAAATTAACTTGGATAGCAATCTAACTATAGCATACAACAGTGTATATGTTATATAAGTAATCATACGCAAGTTTCTGTGAAGCCTAACATATTAAGCTTTTACCGTCTAGTTATGACGTCAGTATGAATAAAGCAAAGTTAAGTAGCACCCGAATGGTTTTTATGTTAGGTGCATTACGTGCGACTCACTATAACGGGGAACGTTTGAATTTTTTCCCTGTTTATTCCCCTTTTCTATAACTTTGTGCTTTGTGAACTCCACCTTACCCGTAAGGTGAATATTTTACACGCGAGAACTTTTAGAACCTCGAGCTTCTTCACTCTTGTACTAAATTGTATTTACTTCATAATTTACAACGTAAACACTTAATTGTGCATCATGACAGGAGTAATCATCTGTTGTCTGTCTGATTATCATCACAGAGTGTATACATAGATAATTGGCCTAATGAACAATTGATGTGGTTCATCCTGATAAATAAAATTGGAAAGCTTTTGCTACTACTAAACCTATTGAATAATTTGTCACCATTTGCCTACTCGTTTAGGATTTATTGTCATAGCATGCCACACAAGGAATACAAACGTATAATCAATCATCAAAGCTAATCTGAATTTGGACTGCACGGAAAATTGAGACACGTGAAGCCTCCTAACGAGTCATATAGCTCCTTGGAATAGTCTATGACCTTGCAGAGGTCGAACACGTCTATTCGCACTCGCCCAGCTATAAAGCAATTTCTCAATGAATTAGACAGATTAAAAAAACACCATTGGCCCGTCGCCAGGCCGCGTCAATATAAACATTGCGAATTTTAAAGAAAATGTCGTTACGTAAGCGGACGGCGGAATTACGTTTTAAATGCCGGCAATATGTTCGACTTGATCACCAATAGGTAGATAGCGGCCGCGAGAAAAGCTCGTGATGCCGAGCGTTCCTCTCATATGCCCGGTTGAACGTTGCCAACGCTAGCAAATTTTTATATTGTTCCAATTATCTTTATAAAAGTTTCGCTCCCTTTATAAATCAATTACGAAGTCAAACAAGGGTGTCTCCATTCAGATATATAATCTATTGACGGATGATTTATATTTATTTTATTTTTTTTAAATGTTATGATTAACTTAAGTGGATTCTCTCCCTCCCTTTTTGACGCATCAAAATTAATGTAAACGTTTTATGACATTGAGGCAGTTAAACTCGCAAGTACGCGAAGGTTATATCACTTTTGAATAATTAGAAATTTGTAAACTACTTCCGTTTCGCCCCGTCTAATAAAGCTTTGTATTACCGTACTTTATAAAAGAATAGTGTAGTAGTTTCCTCTATCAAGAATAAATGAAAAGTTGAGAACTGTGGCTTAAGTATACCGTATGAAACCGCATTAGTTTTGTTCTTGTTATAAATGTTGAAATGTCTTGCATAAGATTTTGGAAATTAATTAAAAACACAGTTTTGACAACGATCAAAGATTATTGTCGTAGCTCTGAAATATTTGTAATATTAATAACTTTATATTGTCTTTAAAGGCTTGAAAATAAATGACCATTTCAAAGGATTTTTAATTCTATAATAAATTTTAATAATAAGTTTAATCAAACCCTAATGGGATAGTGTTTGTTCTTCTACGTAAATAGGTAGCTTGATGTAATGTTTTATGTATTGATGCGGTTGAACAGTACAGCGGGATTGCTTCTTAAGAGGAGGTGAACACAGTTATGCATTGCATTTCCCTGCAATATCGCCTAATAAACCACATACCGTAGCTAATAGTACCCGAGGGATAATAATGTTTTATCTATGGATTTCTATATGGTTACAATTATAATACATTTGTCTCGAAATATCCGTTTTCAGCAAACTTGATCTTTAATGAAAATTGAACACCTGTAGATTTTTTTATATTAAAATCTATCTTTATAACATTGCATATTTTAAATTTATTTATAAACGTACTTAAGTCGTTAAATGAGACGGCGATATAACAATATTATGAGTGCATTAAAATTTATGCTGTCCGCAAGCGTTGCTCGAAGAGTAATAAAAACGATTACGATTTTAACAGTTTCACGTGGCGGTCGTACAGGGTGTCAGTGGAGTTTTAAAAATAAAACGCAAGTTGTTTTAACAGTTGTAGCAGCAGTTCCAAAAATTTTCATTTTCGTCCCGAAACACGTGCTTCATATTGTATGCGGTAAATAATTTGTTTTAGTTTGTATTTTTGAAATGTATTTTTACAACAAGTACGTAATTAAACGACGTAAATATGGGTGCAAACGGTAATTTATTTTCGTATTAATGTAAAAATATATTTATTAATAAATTAAAAAAAATCCTTTTAACACTTGCCCGGCCGGAAGTTGTCACATTTTTCGTCGACTCGTTAACATAACGTCTCTTATCTCGCTGACCGTCAGCGAGACGACACGATAAGCTGCATGCATTTATGTAAGCTCATCAGCACAGGGGCGCCGCGGGTCGATGGCCCTTGTCTAACAAAGAAACTTCTGGAACGGACTGTTGCCATTTCTGGAAACGGATACATTTCGCTCGCTACGCCTACTGGATGCAATGTAAATCACGCCTTGTTCTCGACTCACTTCAACGAGTATGACTAAGTTAGCGGCATTTGCAAACAGAGCACGATGATATTATTACTAATCTGATACATCTGCTTGCGAACAATTCTCATTTTTAAGTGGTCTACGATTTTGCTTATTTGCTGTCCAAATTATGGTGTATTGTAAACAAATCCAATATAAATATAGCGGGTCATTAATAATAATCGATAACAACTTGTGAGAATATGAATATTGTCAGTGCATGTATTAAAGTTTCAAAAAGAGTTGATTTGTTATAAGTGTCAAAATCGTATAGGAGGTTGAAAAAGCTCGTGACGCAAAGGAGTAACGGCTTCCCGGAAAGTCAATAAAGTTCATGCGTCATTTCGTGATTCCTGTATGAGAATCTCGGGAATTTTATAGGTGTATCACTCGCTTTCATGGAGAAATTCCTACAAAGCTATAAAGAGCAACCCAACATAAAGCACTCGGCGCTGCCACTACACTCTCTCTTATTGAATAAACCAGAGACGTAAGAAAGTGCATTTATTCATAAGGAAAATTCAATATTTTATTGAATTGAAATCGAAAATGTTCTAGTCTGTTACGTTTTCTTGATGGGGATTAATGAATTATAATGTAAGATTACATTAGATAAGCAATGTTTAGATATGTATCGATGCTTGTGCCAGAGCTTTTTATCTTGACTGTAGTCGAACTTGTGTCCGACAAATATTTTCGAACGGTGGGGGCGTGTGACCGCGTCATCTTTGGCAAACGAATATATATACATACTAAGAATATATACGTAATTAAAATATGTATACATACAAAATACAAAGGATACCATATTTAACGAGCCCCGTTGAAATATTATAGATTTCACATACCTTAAAATATCTTCATTTGAATTATCAGACTAACTCAAGCTCCAACCGCTCTATTTGGCGCAAGCCTAGATAAATCATCTACTTGTCCAGTTACTATAAAAATGATGATACATAATTTTGCCATGACTCTTATGACCAGAACCGTGGATCAGCGCAGATGTTTTTTTTTGTATTTATTATATATACTTTATAGGATACACTAACTTTTATCTATTGTGAAGTTTATATTTTGTAGTTTGCTTGAATTTTTGCGCTTCATAAATGTTTTAGTTATGTCGTTAATCAGTTTATATCGCACCTTAAGAATTGTCTTGTTTTAAATTTATTTTATCAGAACAATTATATAAACTATATAACTAGACAACGCTTGAAATATGAGATAGTTAAACTTGCGAAAAATTAAACAAATAGTTAATTTCCTTTGTCATAGTGATATATTTCATTATATTTTGCGTGGTTATTTATCACAACGAGTATAAATCCTCGGCCTTTGTCATATTAATAACTTCATCAAACATTTTAATAGTATAGTTTTGGCATATTATATTTTGACTCGCGCTTCGTCCATAATCTTAATTTTAAAAGTTTTAGTAACGATACAGTTACCATTAAGTTTTTTCATATGAACATTGATTCAATTTATAAGTGGTAGGTAGGTACTTTACAGGCAAAGCACGAATTACATTATCAAAAATTATTGCAAACTTTTATGTTATAATTTTTCACGACGACGCTGGACTACTATGTGTAACGATTACTCACGAGCATAGGTCAAGTCGCTATGGGCAGAATAATTACTATTTATATCGTATCGGCATTCGTACCGGAGACAGGTGGCGTCCTGTCCTGTACGTTGACACCGCGACCTTGGTAATTCAATGGCACGCTACACGCTATGGTCACAGCCTTATAATTTTTTTGTTCTGTCGCTTCCAAGGCCAACGGGGTACATGCGACTGTTGTGCCCGCGTTATTAAAGCCGTTGCCTCCTGGACGCGTCGCCGACTTTTTTATTTATTATTTTCCAATTCTTTCGAATTCCGTAAAATCGAGATATCGTTTTATTCGTTCAACTGATCGTGTACGTGAATAATCTCACGAATAACAGCAGTTAAATATGTACAAAAAAAATATCAATCTTTCTCTTATTTATAACTAAATGTTAATGTTGATCGATCACGAAGTCGCAGTTTAGTTTTAAATGATATCAATTATGTATACCAATTGTGTTTTTAAATTGAAAAGTGCTCGAACTCTCCGAGTTTTTTGAGAGTAATTAATCTTTTTATTGCATGATGTATATGCAACAGCAATGAATGGAGTTTATGGTGGGGTTTTTTTAATGAGACGTATTAAATATTAAAAAAAGGAATACTGAAATTTCTCAATTCAAATTCGACAAAAAAAAAACTCAAAACTACCTTCAACAATTTTGCAACTGCAGTTTTCGTAGTTTAAAATCATAAGCAAAAAAAGTTGGAATATGAAGCTCTGAAAAAAGTTCCAGCCCCAATAATTGCTCTCTACTTTGTTTACGTCTGGTTTGCTTTTCGGGTTGTTGGTTGATCGATCACCAAGCAACGCAATGCGGATTATGTCATGTCTAAATAGTTAATCAAACTTGATTTACCGACATAATTATCATACGATATAAACATATAAAATTACTTAATTCTTTATGGCCATTTTGTAAATAAACGAACAACATAATGCCTGCCTAATAATGTACCTAACAGCCTAAGCCTGTTGTAGACTTGGTGTAAAATACAACAATTGTAATAATCGCAATAATGCTCAACAAGAACAGAATATTTTGGAAACAGTTTGTTGAAATGAAATGAAAGGGTCCATTTTAGGATTAGAAATTATGATATCACGGGACCGTACAAGTTGAACGATAGGTAAAACGTTTCCAGAGTGAATATTATATAAATTTTATTTAAATAAATCATTGTGCTAAATATGTTCATCTGTAAAGCAAATGTTTGAAATAACATAAGGTAGTTAGTTACACTAACACCAACCATAACGTATCAAAGTTTCGGTTGGAAATTGTCACTCAATTTAGGGACATTAAACTGTAACATGATTGAAATTTATTCTTTTTCATACGACCACAAACAGATCGTCGACTGTCCATTTTTGGGTGAATGAACCGCGATAACGTTACTTTGCGTTTTGTTCAGTGTTATGTTTTATTAATATCCGGTCGAATTGCAATTGGAAACGAACTGTGATAACCGTTATTGAATCTCAACAAATATAACACTTGGTAGGAATTACATGACGCTTCGCTTAAGGAAATAAGTGTCCAATAGTGGCACAAGAGCATGAAACAAGTGAATGAACGGAACGGAAAGTGACAAGGCCCGCTGCCCCAATTGGCCGATAAATCAGTGACGTCATTCCTGTCTGCGTCTCGTCTGCGGTCGCTTCCCGGAACCGCTGGCCGCAGTGCCTTCCTGCTGTTCCGACATTATCAATAGTATAACGAACTGTTTAGACCACGCGCCCTAAAAATCTCCCATAAACATTAATGGACCGAAAGAAATTATCCTCAACGTCGTCCCAATTTGTCTTGTAGCTTAACGACGTCATCGCTCTAACCGTCATTCGCTATTGTTTATGACACACGACCATGTAACAGTGATTTCAATGAACGGCCTGTCGTGTCACTGAACTTTGCCCTGGTTCTGGTGGGTGTGGGTGTCAAAAATGAATTAGACGCGACACATATTCGTTTGTTAATGTTGTTACAGCTGCTTAAGATTGGTTTTAGACACTGCTAGAGCTATTTATAAATGAATCAAACGCCCTGATGGTGGTAGTAGAGCACACGTGTAAGACGTTCCGGTGAAAGTGCCACATTTTATTTTAAGTTCATCGATGACAAGTAAAATCAGTAGAACGTAAAATGGAAAATTATATTCGAAGAGAAGTTTCACTAAAAAAATTAAATTATTCTGAATTGTAAAAGATTGATTCATCGCCACGTAGGTGTTTTCAAAGACACGTCTATTTTCGAATCGATTCATGAAAATGTACTATCAAAATTACGTGTCGTACAAAAAAATCCAATCACGCCCGAATATGGTAGGTAAGGTTTTTATAAAATCCATCAAAATGTATATCAGAAGCGATAGAGTTTACGAACCTCGAATTCATCCGAGTATAGCACCACTATGCGCAAGGCTTTATTCGTTTAATAAGTGCATCCATAAGCCCCGATTACGTTATGAAAATGTTGAAATTAAAACGTGTCTAACTTACAAGGTGACTACGAATACTAATAGTCGAGGTATACATCAAAATGGTTCGGTTACGAAACATTATGCCGCCATTTAATATTAAGCTCGCGAATGAAAAGCTTGACATTTCGCCGGCAACCTCGGGATCAAGGCGGGCGCAATTTTCCCGAACTTATTAACAAAATATAGGTAGGTACTTCATGCATCTCGCTGCCACACCGTAATATGGCACAGTTGAGCCATCAATATATCTTATTTCAATTGCATTATGTAAACACGTGTGTGTGTATGTGTGTACATATGGTATCGTAAAATCTCAAATATTCCATTGCGAATAGAACCCCCCCCCCCCCCCCCTCCCCCAA
>DVPR01000862.1:0-12225 GCA_018239345.1 Oxynetra stangelandi | reverse complement strand
TACTACTATACATTAAACAAATAATGGAATTACCATGAATTCGATAGGAAGGGTGAAATACTTGAATCATCTCAGGTACGGAATTCAATATACGCGCACGTCCATGGGTACCCCACGCATACAGCGCGCCATCGGCAGATATCGCTAGGCCATGGGCAGGACCTATTGATATATCTACGATTTTGATATCTGGAACAAGAAAAAAAATCTAATTTCTTATGAAAAACAACATAATTTCTGGGCAAAGCTTCATTCTGGGTAAATAAAAAATAAAAAAAATCTTATAAATATTTCATTGAAACCGAATTATTGTGAACATAAATAAAAAAATACTGTTTCATTGAAAAACTATCTCATAAGATCAGAACGTGTGATTAATAACATACCTTCGAAGGATTCTATTCGCTTCGGAATATTAGAATTCTCCAAATTTCCATGGCCAAGTCGATAGTCCTCACCTAAGCCCCAAGTGTAAACGTGACCTCTGTAGAAGAAACAGAATGAGAAATTTCTTTGCGAACCTAGCATAACGTAACTTTTTCAGTAGCATGTAAGTTTATTGTTTAGAGTTTTATGTATTCGTTATTTATAATGAGAAGGTATTATCATATATCTATTCAAGAATTGCAAAAGAATCGGTCATCATTCATCATCATCTTCATTCTTGATTATAAAAAATATACGCATGTGTCACCATCACATATTCATAAATATTGGGTGCGGTCATGCTCTTTCGTCTTAAAATATTGACTTAAAAACTTTAAATAATATCGGAAGTGTTCAATACTTGTCAGTGAGCACGGCGTGCCAGCTCTCGCCGGTGGCGACGCGCACGGCGCGACAGCCGAGCAGCGCGCCCAGCTGCCGCGGCGTGCCCGCGTCGTGGTCGCCGAACACGTGCACCGCCCCCTCCCACGTGCACGCCAACATGTAACTATCACCCCAACCTGGAATTATCGTAATAGCATATTTTGTAGAGGAAAAAAATTAAATTAATTTAAATATTTTTTTTTATTAAAATATAATTTAGATTTTTTATCACTAATTATTAGGTATAGGAGTCGTATTCTTCCGTAGAAAGGCATTTGGATACCCAATTCAGTGGGTACAGCTGTGTAAATAATTACTAAGTTCTTTACCAAGCGCGACGTCGATGATACGTTCAATATTGTGCGTGGTGAAGTTGACGGGCTGCGGGGTGAGGCAGTTCTCGATGGTGCCGTGGCCGAGGCGGCCGTGCACGCTGCGGCCCCACGTGTACAGCGCGCCTCGGGATGTTATGACAGCACTGCAAAAATATATATTTTTTGTTTTTATGTAATTTATTATATATATTACTTATACAAACAGTTACGGCTATTATATAAAATAACGTTTAATATATTAATAAAGTAAATTATATTAATAAAGTACGAAATTGCAAAACAGATATACATAACATTCAAGATGTTTAACCAATTACCTATACCTATACTTTGCAAAACAGGTTGACAATAATTATTTGGTAATTTAAAAAAACGAAATTGTAGCATTTGACGCAGACGTTTAGACAAGAAAATTGTTTTCTGCCTACCTAAATTAATATTTATAAAAATAAGATTTATTTTCATTATATATTTTTTAATATTATTAACACGATAAAAACCTAGAGGCTGGTCCAGCTGCTATCCTGACGGCATCGTGATGAGCCAAATGGTGTATCTGTTGCGGGGCCTCCCTAGGCGCCGTGTCCCCGTGTCCCAGCCGACCGTCCTCCCCCGCGCCCCACGACCATACTCCCCCGCATGAGCTGCGACACAAAAAGTGTCTTCCTACTGGGTGGCAAGCAACCTGCGTTATCGTTTTATTCTCTAGACCTGAAAGATAAGAACATTTCACTTTTAACGATATGCTTCAAATTATATGACCAAATATATATAATTCAAATAATTTAAACGCAGGTTATATCCACTCAGTTTAATATATGGATAGTCAAAAGTACAATTGAATGTAAATAATCAGTTGACTGGCAGCAACGTCGGTTACGTCTTACTGCTGGGCACAGATAATTAATCAGTTAAAATCAATTACTAATAATAACAATTTTAAAAAGAAATAAATTTCAACAAAAAAAATCGCTCAGTGATACGACAGGTAGGTCAATGACACCTACTTGAGGAGACCCACCACGTCATGCAAATGTATAAACCGAGATAGAAGTCAAAATACATTTCTGATTAATGAAATATCAAATATACAGGTATTTCTAAGTAAATGTTTACCCGGAACAAGTTGTATAATCATCGTGTCGTACGGCACCGTGTACACGACGCCGTCGCGAGTCAACAGCAACGCCAGCTTCTCCGCGCACGCTATCTGTTGTATTCTCACATTATCCAGAGATATCGGCCCGAAGCCGATCGAAGTCACCTCCTGAGCTGAATCTGTACACTAATGTGGAAAAAAAATTTGGTTACAAACTGAAATTAAACACATTCAAATGGACGACTTCGCAAATATGAATTTCTTTTTCATATACTTCTATTTTCATTAATCACAGTGAGCATATATATTTATTTTCATAGTATGAGCGAATTTTTTAAAATATATAACAATATTTTTGTAGATATGTAATAAAATATTGTGAAATGTCGTCGTAAAAATCCACGCACAAATTTTTTTATTACTTACTGCAACAAATCCTTTAAGTGGGGGCAGTAATGGAAGGCCGAGCCGATCTAGGTGACACAATAAGGCGATACCAGCTTTCCTGACTGACATCAATCCATCACCATTTGGAATGTTAAGATTGCTAAAAATATTATATTACAACTTCAATTAAAAAGCAAGGACTTAAGTTATCTGAATAAATAATAATGATAATAAAGTAGAAAACTGTAATACATACATACGTATATATTTATTTTTATAATATAGATAAACATACTTGAGAAAAGCATCTGTGGAATTCATTTCTTCAGTTAATCGAGTGCTAAAAATCCGAACAGAGGCGGGTACTTTAGCCATTCGTCTCAAGAACGGTCCGAGTGGTGCAGTGCACTGGTCTGAGACTATCCTGGAATAAAGGAAATAAAGAATTAAGATGAGATTTATCTGTGCTCTCCTAAGAAAATAATAGTAGAATTGGAGCACATGTAAATAAAGTATTTTATACTGGATATCGTTTACGTAAACACCACAATCAATGTCAATAAAAGCTATGAACTAAACCAAATAAAAATTACAGGATGGTTATCAAAGTTGATCCTGTATGCATAGTATGCATAGTTGTACATTAGTTCTACATGAAATATGGATAAACAACCACATTATTAACATTTAAAATTTTACAAGAGTACCTTTTAGAATAGTAAATTGTACCTTTTATCTATCTGCTGTTTCGTTTTTGCGGGCAGCGTGATTAGAACATCAGCCGCTTTCAACAACGCTGGCAATTCGGCGCGTCGCGCACACAATTCCACCCAAGTACACACCGACAGACGCCAATCGCCTTCCGGTACAATAACACCAACGTCGCTAAAAAGAAACAATTAAAATTGCTTCTGCTCTGTGATTACATTATATATTGTATATACTTTTAGTACTGCGAGACAATTTAAGTCACTGATACAACAATTCTTTGTTTTATTGCTCCAAGAAATAAAACAATTGAAATTAGAGTATCCCAATTTCTAACATTCAACAAGCAAACACTCACCCCGTAACAACTTGTTGTAGAAACCTAGCAGCACTGTCAACAACTTCGGCCCAAATCTTCTGTGAACGTGGTGCTTGATTGCTGTCATCACTGTTCGCATTCCCGGCGTACAAAGCTGCGTCTGGCAAAACACGAACAGCGTCCAAAGCGTCACGAAGTAGGGCAGAACAAACGTCCGCGTCTTCGCCGCAACGCCACGCACGTCGCACCAAGGAGAGAGCGAGTCGAAGGGCGGCGCGGGCACCCACGCGTGCCAGACCCAGCGCACTAAGAAAATTAAACAGAATAATATTTAAAAAATAATAATTTTGCACCAAACAAAATGTGATGTAGAAAAAAGAAATCATTACTAGAACTATAAAATTATGCAGAAACTACAATGAAAATTATATAATAACTTTAATAAAAACATTTGTTTATTATTTATTATTTATATTTATATTGAGTTATTTTATTTATATTGAGTTGTTAAAAATGTGAATACCTTTCATCAGTCAGCTGATCGGTATCCTGTCGAGGTTCAGTTCCAAGCTCGACAGGCTTCTTCAATGTACTAACTTTACTGTATGCATCACTTTTAATGGTGTGAGATGGTTTTTTATCCAAATTTACCTTCTTCGTTTCTTTATGTTGTGTTTGGTCCCTAAAATGTAGACAAATGTTTTAATTGACAAAATCAAGAGAGAAAATTAGGACCATTGCTAGAGTTGTTCAATGACATAACATCAAGCAGAAAGCAGTGATGTACAATTGTAATTTATCAATCCATCAATTAGTCTATTAAAACTATAAATACCGTATTACAGCCACCAAATGTCTGTCACATAGAACAATAAGTCTTCGAATATGAGATATATAAGGGCAACTGGCTGCTGTATGAATAGCTCTCATTCTTTGCTCCCACATCAGAGCTTTCATCAAGTCCTCCACACATTCTGGACCTATGAATAACAGATAAACCTTTTATTCTTGTACAAAAATAAATCCATTTTCATAGTTTCATAGTAGACAAAAATAGCATAAAGGTACCCTGACATAAAACTTGGCACATCCTGCCAATCCAGTAAATAAGTTATCTTGATTTCAAAACAGTTCTGGATTCAACTCCCACCATGAACAAATATTCGAATAAAAAACTTTTACTTGTTCTCCGAGGGTACAAAGTTATATACTTCAGTGATGATTCATGATATATGCATATCAAATAACGAATAGAAGGGGTGGCTTAGACTTAGACAATACCTGATAGTAATTAATAATTATACTGTAATTGTATTCGCGGCAGTTCCTCTTATATTGTGCATCAATAATTAAAATAATTTATGTAACAACTTGCTGTATCTATTTAGTATTATTTTTCACTTATAATTTAAACTGGTTATAAAAAGTGCCTCAATAATTACTTAAGTGTTATTATATTTATTGCTAACAAAACTATGGCTTATATATTAGTTGCTTCACAATCCCAGACTCCAATTTCATTTATTCACAGGTCAGGATAGCACTTACTTAGCAGTTAATTTAAAGCTGAACAATGTGCTTAGTTAAGAAAAGTAGGCACAATGATACTTTAATGAAAAATTTTTTAGAGGTAAATTCTTCCCACTGGTATTAGATAAAAATACTTTTATTTCTATAAAAAATCGAGTATTCCTTTGTTCCACTCGTGCGATTTACCTGGGTCTTGTTTCCACTTAATGTCCTCTATAACTTGCAGTGCTGATTTTGGTGCAGAGCCCTTACGGTCTAAGGCGACACGCAGATCTTCTTCAGTGGAGAGAGCTGTACAAGGAATACATGCGCACCCTGAATGAGGACCACAAAGGCCATCGCAGCATGTGCAGGTTAAATTCTGCAATTAAAAAAATATGCAGCAATAACATCATGGTAACGGCAGTAGGAAGTAATTGCCATAACGAATAACAATATTTACCCTAAGACCGCAGTAATATTTCCCAGTATCTCCGAGTTTAGCAGTAATTCCAGCACTATTCACTAACCCTCTTTTGGTGTCGAAATATATTTCTTTGTCTTGTTTTAGGCGGTTAAACTGACTGTCGAGGGCGGCTGGATCTTGCAAAGCATTTTGGCTGTCCGGATTTAACCATTTAGAATCTAAATGCAACTGAGGACGGAAAATGAAGACGTCCTGTTCATGTTCCCCAGGCACCGACATTTTGATGTTAGATTTATCGATACATTTATTAAACGGTCAATTTGAGCAGACGGTTAACATAAATTTCGATAAAATGAAAACCAACTGGGCTCCCAGAAGTATTCCATTGTGAAACCTGTAAAGGAAGTTAAGTGCAAGTTGCAAAATAATCCTCAATTGACTACACAGGACACAATCAATCGAATCCCGAAATAAACTGTCAAAAGCGAAATGTCAGTCAATATAGCAAACTGGTTTCGTTATTGCATTATGAACAAAATATTATTGTGTCATTTAAAATAAACATTGATATCCGTTATGGATTATAATTATATGTTAATCTTATCTGTTTTACGAAACTTTATAGCGTACATTATAATAAAAGAAGAATGTTTTCAAATTACACTCTAAAATTGTAAATGCAATAAAACCTTAAATGTAACAATTATTCGGATTTATTTTTGTGATTAGTGAGATATAGCGATACCTCTTTAAATAATTTGACTTTTATAACTATTCACTTTAATTTAAAATGTAATTAATGTGCCGTTTTCCTTTTCATCAATGAACAGTTAGTTTTCACAGAGCTATTTTCGTAACTATTTCCATGGACGTATTACAGGTTGTTACAGTATTTACATGCAGTAACGAAATGTCAAAAATCTATGCAATGGTATTAAATAATAAATACCCTAACGACCGTAAAATATATTTTGTGTTATTGATATCTTTAACCACATCCCTAGTTTTGTCAATTTTTTTAGTATCACACGTTCACAGATAAAAAAGTGATGTAAACAGTTTCATGTGTTTTGCGCTGTTGGTTAGAAGTCGGAAAGAGTTATCAAGAAAATAATAACAATTTCGTCAACTAGTATCATAATTGGATAAATCCATGGATACGGACATATTTATAAACGGTGAATGTTGCTTTCATTACATGTATAGTGTATTTCGATATGAATGTAAATCCATTTTGTTTCTAAATAAAAACTAATGTTATTGAGCGTAATGTTCCGGTTTCCTAATTACAATTGTATTACCTTGTGGTAAATTTAACTTATATACCTAAAATACTTTTAATATAAGTTTCTCCGATTGGATGAATATTCCCATTTGAATATATTTTATTAATATACTTTTTAATCACACAATATTGAACTGGATGACAGTTCTGTTATCTGGGAGTTATATTTGTTTTTTTTTTATGATTTCAGGTGAAGATTTACTTGACCAGCTAACTAAAGAATACCAGTCATCTTTACTGGATGCTGCAGATGCTTCACCGAGTGAGATATTAGCCGATGTCGCTTCAATATTAGCTGCTCCTATATCACCAGTATTCAGTGTCAAGTCTTCTCCTAATGAAAGCAGTAACTCTGATTCTGGGAGTGAGGATGACTACAAAATGTAAGTATACATTTATAATGCACTAACAACCTCTAATATGTAATCAAATTTGCCGGACAAATAATGTATATAATTTTTAAAATATATACAACTTGTAGAATTCTCTGTTCTCTGTCAATTGCAACATGTATTTATAAATTTATGCTCAATGACAATATTAATATAATTCATAATCTTAACAGATTGTCATCATCCGAACGTCAGTCATCAGAGTCACCGTTTGATTGGTTATCCTCATTCAACAATGATTCTCAAAACACCTTGAAACCTGAAGATGTGGATTTATTTATACAGAGAACAGGTTTGTAAACTGTATCTTTACTCAGAATTACCACCCACCTTATTCAAGTTTGCTGGTAAATAGTCTTTGGGCTCTATCCATTGCTCACCACCTGCCAATGTTTATTCCTGAGTCAGCAATTGTAAGCATTGTAAGCATATTCATTTTATTCTTGGTCTTATATTTGAATTATTTTTAATTTTTTTATTACTCTATGTTTTGTCTATTATCCATATGTTATGTGCATAACACAACAGAACGCAACAGTGATAGCATAACATGTGCTATCTGTTAATTGTTAATACGTCGTACCAAGTTGAAACGTCTGCCTGTTATATTAATTACTCTATGTTATTATATGTGATAACATGTTAAATAATTAAAATTTTAAACGACTTTATGCTTTATTTTATGTTTTAAATGTGTTTGAAATTATGTAATTGTCTCAACTTACATCATGTAATCATTCATAACAGAGTTAATAATTTTTTTATCTTGCAGTTCCAATGAGTACAAATAAAAATATACCTGCCAATGAACCCATACCAAATGCAATATTACCTCAAAGAACCGGACCTGTGATGGCAATTGAAAATGGTATCATTAAGGTATGTAACAAGTTATTATAAAACAACTTTTTTAAATTCTAATATTAAAAAAACTGACAATTTGACTAAAGACATAGTCCACCAGTTATTTATGGTAACATGGTACAAGACAGTTGTAATCAATGATAAAATAAAAAAATGTCTATGGACATCATAATTTGATATCGACACTTTTATAATTCCAAAATTGGATACTGGTCTCATCTCAGTATGAGAAGGATTAGGTCACAGTCTGCCACACTGGCTAGTGTGGCACGGTTTCCTCACAATATTCTACATCATTGTTACAGCAAGTGATATTTGCTTCTACATATTTTTACTTGCATGTTTCAGGGTGTCCAATTAGATAATAAGAAAACACCAAACAATACCCCAAAAGGTTTGTTACATTACTTGAAAACATGTTAGAACCATAATAAGGAAATTGCCAGTTAATATATGTATATATATATATTTTTCTTTTAGAAAATTCCCTACGGAAATCTTATTTCAATGTAGTGAATGAAAACTTTCAATCGACTCACATAAAAAAAGAAGACAGTAAGGTTCATATGATATTACAACAGAATAAAATACCAGCAGTACTTAAGACATCTACAAACATATTGTTCAATGAGCAACAGAGATTGGTCGTACCGGCGGAGAGCACAAGAGGGGCTAATATAACAATTGTGCCCTTAAACCAAAACAAACCTCATAATGACAAAGAAATTGGTAGTTACCAAATAAGGGTATGTGTTTAAAACAATAAAAGTATTATTTGAATTAAACAATTATTAATTGTTAAGCGCACATCTACTTTCAATGCATCAGCTTTCTGGTATTAAAAAAAATCTATTAATAATTTTAGGCATCACCACCTAGCAATATAATTTTAAGTCCCAAATCATCCGAGTGTTCTGCAATATCTCCACAAAGCACTCAAGTGTTAAGTATAGAAGATGTTATAAGTCCAATTATGGATTACTCTGAGTGCACTGAAGCTGAAAAAAGAGCTATCAAGAAACAACAGAGAATGATCAAAAACAGGTAAGATAATAATGCTTTCTTTGTTATATTTTATTTAATATTTTACACGTTTAAATGAATTATTGTTAAAAGTATAATTAAAAATAAAGTCAAGAGATCCGTTCGTTCGTTTCGAAGTCCAAGTCCGTTTCGAAGGTTTTATTATAGTGCCCGAAATGGAATGTTGGTAAATGGAAAGTATCTTATAGCTGAGCAAGTTGAATTTGTTTTAACGACTTGTAATAATAATATAACATTACGTTCAGAGAAACAGCGTGTCGGTCGCGACAGAAGAAGCGAGATCACCTCGCCGCATTGGAACAAAAGTTGTTTGAAGCGCAAGAAGAAATATCCAGACTGAGGCAAGAAAATAAACAGTTGCGTGATCAACTTGAGAGTAACGGAAAAGTTCGAAAGGTATGTTTTAATTTTAACTGTCAATGGTATACTTGAAGATAGGGTTATTCTTCAGAATAGGAATACTAGTCCTAAAGTTCAGAAAAGGAATATTATGGTCAAAGTTTAGAATAGGAATATTAGGGTCAAAGTTTAGAATAGGAATATTAGGGTCAAAGTTTACAATAGGAATATTTGGGTCAAAGTTTAGAAAAGGAATATTAGGGTCAAAGATCTGTATAAAAATATTGGTCTCAAAGTTCAGAGTAGAAATATTAGGATCAAAAATTAGTATAGGAATATTAGGGTCAAAGTTCAAAATAGGAATATTAGTGCATGTGTTTATCTATGCAAGATTAGTACTTATAATCAATTTATTCTATATAGAGTTTTTTTACAACAAAATCGTTTAGGGGTTTTTGAATTTTATTTAGTATTTTCAAATTCATGACCCCTTCTATTTTCTATTGAGTATAAAATAAATGCTCCTTATATAAATACTATTCTCACTGTTTATTATAACATTCATTATAAAGAATAATGTTTGTTGCAAAGCGTAATTTAGAAATATGAACTATACCTACCTAAATAAAAATATAGGTATATTGCATTACAAACAGAGTTAAATATGAAAATGGTTTTTTTTTATTAAATTTCACCTAGCAAAGTTGCAGTTGTGTGTTCCGATTGTGAGTGCTCACCTTCGCCTGATAGACCTTTGCGACACACAGTGTCACCGATGCGTAGCCGAGTTGATGTTTTTAATTTTGCTTGTATCCGAGTGTGGCATGTGCTTATTCACAGATACCAAGACTTAATACGTCTTTCATGGTTCCCAAAAAGAACATAACAATTATATTTGCCATGGTGTTCATGATCTCATTGAACTGGAACTTTATCGGGTATGTATTGTAATAATTTGTTTATATTGTTAGTAATGCCTACATGATTTTAATAATATCTTTTGTATTTTTTTGTAGGTGGGATTCGAAACCTTTTGTGGGCCCTGTAAACTCGCATCAGGGTGCGCGGCATTTATTATGGTCGGAAGATACAAAGGATATTCAATCACCTGGTAAAAATATATGAAAATGTTCTTTGTACCTACTTCGTAAGTACATTATCTGTTTCTTAGAAATAAATTTTAAAATTGCCATTTTTTTTTCAGATTACGATGATCAATTCGGAAACCGTAGTAGTGATACCATTGATTGTAAGAATGCCACGATAAACGCTAACAACTTCTTTCATATAAATCAAACGGAAAGTATAAGAATAGCAGGTGACCTTAACCGCTGGATCGGAAATGGAAAAACTCTCAATTGGACAAATTCGTCAAGGAGAAAACAGCCCGTTTATGTAAATAAAAAAAAAGTCAATGGTAAATATGGTATTAAAGTATTATAAAAAAGATACAGTTGAAAAAAAATAGTTTTATTTATCAGTCACATTTGTTTAAATTTTATTTTATAAATTTTGTGAAATCTGTTTGTTGGAAACGCTGTATTGCAAGTTGCTTAATAAGGAACCTCGTTATTTAAATATCGCTATAACATCATTTTGAATTTATTCATTCCCTCTTTCCTTGCAATTCAAAGTTATTTATCACCGCTCTTTGGATAGATTCTGAAACAACTAGCCCTCAAAGTTATATGTATCCAACAAATTTTTTTCTAGATGACATACTCACGACATACAAGTTATTCAACAAAGTGGACAGCGACATGCTTGATATTCCATCGTTCATCAAAACCCAAGGCAAGAACATAAGAGACAAATCACGTCTCAGACGTTTAAGGCGAACAATGCCCACGGAGAAGGACATCGACTTCGGGGATGGCACCGTGTACTATGAACGTCTTTATCAAAAGCCAATGAAGGAATCTGTGAATGGTTTCAATATACCTGATGTGAGTGAGTGGAGTGAACTGTTCAGAGCCGTGCGTCGGCGGGATGATACGTTCTATGTGGTCGGCATGAGCAACGGCAACCATTTTATGCTGCCAGCATTATCACACAATATCACAAGACTGCCCAAAATGGCGATCATTCTACCGGCGACGACTGGAAACGGTTAGTGTTCATGACACTACAGCATTTAAAAAGATTATGAAATTTTAATTATTTTCAAAGTAAATTGACTGATTATTTTTTAGTCTCTATTTTGTTTTTGTAGTATGCGGATATAACCAAATATACGATTTCACTTCTTACTGATATTTATCTTTGTATTATATAAAGTAATGAACGTCAAAGGCACTGCAACATGCAACAAAGTCTTTCAAGGTAAATAAAATGGAGTCATGAATTTTAATAATTGAATTGTTTTTATTTCAGAGTCTCAAATGAACGATCATGTGACAATGATGCAAATAGACTGTTCAGTAGTCAACACGACACTAGTCAAGTTGAAGATGAAAGCTTTGCCGGAAAGCTTACGGAGGCCCGCGCAAGTTACTCAAACAAAAGCGTTTGGTAGTCACAATATAGAAACTAATATGAATAACCAAGATGCTAGTCTTCATTCTAACGTTTCCAATATTTCCCAAAATTTGGAAATTAAAAAATCTAATCCTATGATTACTGAAAAGAAGGAAATGAAAAACAATAGTAAAATCCATTTAAATAAAAAAGGCCCATTTGCTCCATACGCTTTTTTGAAAATTGAACA
>DVPR01000861.1:0-12225 GCA_018239345.1 Oxynetra stangelandi | reverse complement strand
GACCCCTGCCTCCAGATCCCATGGCGGACTACCGGCGAGTAGGCAGGCTCCGGCGTGTGACACCGTGCGGTTGCCGCCCATGCAAGTGACTTCGAACTGGATTGTAGAAAGTGTTAGTATCGACTTTAGAACATTCAATTTTAGAAACGCACGAACTTTGCGAACCCAGATGTGCGTAACAGGATTTGAACTGTATATCCTCGGAATATAAAGGTGTAATTCAAATCCGCAGATTATTCCTATAGCTGCAGATTGTAAAATATTTAAAGTAAAGCAGCTTAAGTCATTAGTTAGCGGTTATTTTATGAACCGATTATTTTTTCGCTAGACGTGACGATTTGAATCCGACTGTAATCGCCAGATAACAGTCGTCAAGATTTTTCGTAACAATCATATGCCTAGGTCAGAGAATCATTTCTTAATAAGGTTGCACAATATGTAATTTTAAAGAAGCTTCAAGCAACACACAGTTTTTGAAGGACACAGCAGAGCTGTCTACACAAGTTACAATCTTTCAACATCAAACTGAAACACCGATTATGTAAAATCCAACACGAAGCTAACTTTAGCACACGAAAATAAGTGAAGTTAAAACTTTTGCGATTCGTGCAAAAATGTAATCACTATTTCTTTTTTTTTATTTCTTAATAACTTATATAATGATTCAAGCGCTTGAAAACTTCTTCGAACAAACAAAAGTTATAACGATGCGTTTTATTTCTGTTATAGTTTTATTTCAGCAATATGTTCTTTGTTTTTAACGTATATTAAGCTATAGGTGTATGTGTAGAAAAGATGTAGGAGACTAAACATATCGCGCTTTAATTTCTAAAATCAAATGACGCAGTGCTTTTTGATAGTCTATTCTTTCAAGGTCCGTTCTTGCATCGTGCAATATCAAAGTATTCTGTGGAAACAGTCAATATACATTTAATCTACGAACCTAAATATATTTAATTTAGTTATTGTTACGTAATCTCGTCTTGTCTTCTCGCCCGCGGTAATAAACGTTAGCGACACGGTGTCGCTTGTACTTACCGCATTTCGTATTTTCATCTTATTTAAGATTCCTTAGCAAATTAGCAGTTCGAGGAAAGTAAATTAATGCTACGAAAAATAAAATTGAAAACATTATGATATATAATAAATATTTATTATATTATATCGGCAATATTGCGCTGAAGTATTACAATTTACTGTCATTAATTATAATTAAAAAATTATCAGGACATGTTAAAGATATGGGAAGTGATCATTACCTAAACTTTTATATCGAAGAACATACAATTGATAGTGATAACGACAGAAAGATAGATTCTTAAAACGCGTAAACTTACGTTTTAGTTAATATTGCTATCGTTCATGAGCTTTGGATACACCTTAAGCTAGAAAAATTAAAACCTACAAAAATATTTAATTATAAAATGATTACGGTATAGATGAACACCAGTAAGAGTAACAGCTTATCTAGTATTTTAACTGACATTAATTGACAAATCGACTCATATAACTGTTATGTACATCGGTTATAGTCGAAGATTAACAAAAAAGTAATTGTTTATTATTTTCCTTAATAATAACTCGCACGCAATAAATTGTATAAGGCCAATAATTTTAAACATTTCGTTGAAGATATAAAAAAACTATCATATTGAACCGAAACAGCAGTTGTCTAAATTTAAAGTGTGGGAGCAACTTTATTGTATATACTGCTGCTGCAAAACAAAAGTCCATGCGCTGTTATATTATATGCTAATAATGATATGCATATATATATAAAAGCAACAAGTTAGACCTCATTGCTATTGAAGCATGTATAAATAGTTGCAAGATGTCATCCAATATTTCCAAGAAAAATGATAAAAGACGTTAAACATTCTTTCAGCCAAAGCCAAAAGGAAACTTATAAAAAAAGCGTTTCACGTTCTCTCAGGCAACTCCAGAAGAAAAAGTATAAAGTAATTTAAACATTCTCTCAGCTAACAGCCATAAGGTACTTCTTAAAATTAATGTGCATATATGTACATAAATGTAAAGTTCCTCGAAACGGACCGCATACACTTCCTGAACGTAACGCACATACTTCCTGAACATAAGGCGATTTCATATTTTGAGGATATTCTCCAAATACCCGCCGAAGGTAATTTGCACAAACCGATCCCTCGTTGTTTATGTGTAAGTATATAACAAAATTCTCCAACTCTGCACGTCTGTCTATTGTTATTGGCTTTCGGATATCTGGTTTCTGTTTGTGAATAACGTACAGTGGCCATTGAACAGCCATTATTGTTCAGGACGTGAAAGGATTTAAGCGAACGCAATCCACATGGAAGCTGACATGGTTATATTTATCAAATGTACATAACATAATAATATCTCCTGCTACATAGTAAAGTATATATTTGTCTTAATAGTAATAATTAATAATCCTGTTCATGTTCATGACCATTATATATTGGGAATAACAGAAATTAATAAAGAAATAAGTTCTTATGTAGTAACATACATACATATGTGCATACCTACCAAATATTCTTTGGATTAACTCAATTAAAAACGTTCACTTATTAATGAATAATGCTAGAAGCTTGGCGACTTACTGGTTGATATAAGAGTTGAATAAATGAATGAATGAGATTGATTAAACGCCCGTATATTCGTATATAGGTGTGTATTGTACTTTAAGGTGTCTGTAGAGTGTCAATATTTTCTGTACATCGTTTACATATTTCAGGACACTTATATAATTTTCTACTAAAATCGACCGAGATCATTACTGTATTATGTAAGGTATTTTAATGTACTCAGTAGGGAATAAAATATCAGGTTACGCCAGAGGCGTATTTTTACGAAGCAAAAACACACAAACGATCCAGCGTAAATATTTTCCTTATTTACGATTTAAGTATTTCTATATACATTTTTATATTACATTAACTAAAAAAGCTAGTTGCAAATGTCGCCCTGTTGACACAAGTCCACTCTACGAGATATTGTCATGATATGGTTTTATTTGCAACCGTACTAGGAATAGAGAGCACTTACGAAAGAGCATCAATCTAGTACAAATATTATTCTGTTTCCTTAGTTAATGAAGTGGAACTTTCGAGCCACTTACATCGCTGGCGAAGCACTGCAGGTATAAACCTATAAACTTGTTGTTACATTGACTTTTATATTTTGAAATTAAACAAAAAATAATTACTTTTACAATTTATTAACATCATATCAAGTTATTTTTTGTTTCACTATTCGAAAGAGAACCGCGTTTCAGTGGAGATGGCAGGAGATCGTTTTTTTTAAGTGGCCAGTGCCGTTCGTAAGCATCTGTAACCGCGAACAGGACTGGTTGCCTCTAGTATACACGTGGACCGGCAATCACACCCTTCATACCGAGGCACAGATTGTTATAATACCATCTGCTTCATGACAGAAATGGGTATAGCGGTGGTACCTACTTCCCCGGGCGAACTGTGTACAGAAAATATTTTAGAAAGCCCTAAGTTTTACTAGGTGCGTTTTCCTTCATTGTTGTAAACTGTGAGATTTGATTTTAAAACACGTAATTTGGTAAGTTTGGTAAGTAAATTGTAGATACCTCATATGTGCCGAAGGTCAAGTATTACGTTCAATACAAACCTTCTTAAGTCGATCAAGTACTTCAAATATAACTTACCACCCATATCAGTAACGGATATCATTCTATTAGATAAATTAAACATCAGCTATTCAACCGAAATTAACACAAAATCTTGTGCACAATAGACCAGCATCACAACCATTTTTGGAACATGTCGCAAACGCCAAATATACCGTCTAATTTAGTTCAGAGCCCGGCTTTAAATTAACTTAAAAGTAAACTGACCCGAGCAATATTGTTTTTAAGATAGTTCCTTGGAAATAGACTAAGTTACAGTTTATAAAGTTAGCTATACGTAAATCGATAAAGTTCGCTGCACGCCAGATACTATGTGAAATTAACAAACTTGGAAGCCCGCCGTCCTTTGCCGGTTCCAAGTTACTACAGTGCTGAATTGCATGTAAATTTTCCTCTATCCATATATTAAATTACAAGAAACAAAATGTACGCGAATGAATATCATTATAAAAAAACCATTCATGTCTATACAACGATTAAGTTGAACAAGAAAAATGTTCGTTAACATAGCAAAAATGAAAGCAGAGTTTTCCCGTTTCACGAAATTGCAAGATAATCTAAATTTTTACGATAAGAAAAATGGAGCGCAATAAAACAGCTTTTATTGCAATTCAGTCGGCGCCTTCATCGAAGGCTCCTTGGGAATAAAAAATAACGGAAACATGTGCGAGTACATAAGAAATGTGTGCTAATAATATTGTAAACTATCACTTTTAATATTAACATTTAAAGTTGTGACAGATGATCCCACAAAAACAAAGCACGCTCTACTGTCGAACCGATTTTACCTCTAAATTATAAAATTATAAGACGTTCCCTTTCCCCCGACAAATTCCGAGACCAATTTTAATATAAAACTTCTGAAGGTGGTGAAACGTTCTTCAAAAACTTTCAAGATACACGTAGCGTTTCAAATTTGTTTTCCGGAATGACAGCACCTCCTTGAGATTGGACGATTTTATTCACGTCTCAGATTGTTTAGAAATAAAAAACTTTAATTCTCCTTACCACTAGATATCCTTGATGATCCAAGTTTGTATGTGAAGAAAAATAGCGCGCAATAAAAGAGGTTTTATTGCAATCCATTCAGTCGGCACCTTCGGCGAAAGATCTTCAGAAATAAAACGAACGGAAACAGATGCGCCGGATGTCTACTCGTATAGATGAGAAACGTGAGAGAATAGTAGCAGTTTATTTATAAATTGTTTTTATCAGCAAAACTTTCCAATATACCGATAGATCTATCACATCAAATCGAATAATATAATAATAATAATATCTTGGGACGTCTGATTCCAAAGTAGGTACTTAAGTTCCTGTTTTATGGTAAACGGACGGCTGATAAACCACATATATACTTAGAAATATATACTTAAACAGATCTTTTTTACACCCAGACACAGAACAAATACTTCTGCTTATCACACAAATATTTGTGCTGGGGGGGAACGAACCCACGACCCCGGCTCAACGGTTAGTTTCGCTAACCACTGCACTAACGGCCCCGTGAAATGAATGGAATCCCTCAGGAAGAGTGGAATCAAGCACAAATCACCTTTAATCATCTACCAACTCGTGCCGTAGTACATAATGCGGCGATCTTCAACTCATTTAAAGCACACTTGATGAGACAAAAACCCACCCTTACCATTTTTGATAGCGTAAACATTACGACCATTTCGAATAATGCTCAAACTTTATCAAATACACAATACGAAGGTACGTTTGATCGAATAGAAAACAACAAAGAAATGTAGAGTGTGCGCTACACAAACCATTGCTGCCGAAAGCTACATATGCGGAAGCAAAACCAGCATCCCGTGAATATTTGGTTTGCATCAATGAATAACTGCTCCGGGCATCTTAACGTACATTTGCTTTGAACAATTTTATTTCAGATACAATAAATTGTATAAGACAATTTATTTTCAGTTCGACGTGAATATAACTTTGACATTTAGTTAGCAAATTAGATGCCTACTTGTAACACAATACTTACATAGTAAGTGAATATATTTCATTTGTAATAGTACCTAATATAGAAAAATGTTTCCAACTATTATTAAAACTTGCTTTAACGAGTAACGGTTTCGGTTATTTGTAACATTAATAATTCCTTAAACAGTAAAGTAGCGTTAGTACAGAACTCGATTTAACTTCGGTTATTGGTTAACGTAGGAAAATTGTTATTGTAGAGAACTTCCGATGCGCAAACCAAGTCCGATCAAAGGCAGCTGGGTAGAGAGCTCTCTAACCGAGTGACTGCCCGTGCGAAGTTAGTTTTGCTATTTTGCAATATAACTATTCAATTAGAGACGTAAAATACTTATTTTGAAGAATTATATCTTGTAATAACAAGAACAATTGGATTGGTTATGTTACTACATAATAAGTTTAGCAAATCGAAAGTAACGTAGTTTTGTACATTTGTTACGTAAGACTGTAATTCAAATATATTATCCAGCCTTTGGGACTAGTACCATCACAGATTGTGTTAATAAATTCTATTGGAGCAGTATTGTAATTTTTCGAAACACAAGCGCTTATTACGCTTCTACGGGATACTTAAAAGCCATATAAATTACATTTTAAACCGCCCTCAAATACCTTTGGCCGAGGCCAAATCCTTAATGTCTTTTAATGTACGGTGCGGGACTCAAATGACTAGCAACCGTTTAGTTTTAGTAAAATTTCTATTACTACACTAATTTCTAAACAAAACGAACTGCTAAGGTAATGCCACTAGGAGTACTATAACTCCATGTAGTACCTATAGAAGCGTTCATCAGTCTCTGATGTAAAAAAAAATCCTTGAAATTATTGCAGCTGAGAAATATGGTATTGAATAAATTAATAATGATTTTGCAACCTTTTTTTTCATGTCCTTAATTTATTGATTAGTATTGTTATGAACCAATTAATTACGGAATTGCAATGAAATAACCCTGACACCATTTACGTACTCCTTGCAATTTGTGTTATTAAAAGGTCTTTAGACTGTTACGAATGGAACACAATAAATATACCTAAGTAATTAATAACATAATAAACACAAAATAAATAGCTTGAAAGTTTATTCAATCTATTTGGCTTCGTATTATTTACTCAAGGCAATTTAGGATTTTCTATTCGCTCTCGTATGTTAGTAGACAAGTATGTTGTATACCTGTTAGATTATTAAAACACTGCAAACCTATTTCACTAGAATTATTATGGAAAGTTGATCATTTATCCGAGCGTTATAAAAAATATCACGTTTTACCTACCAACAAAAGACACTGTTAATTCTCTTTAAATCTTTGAAATTGACACGCGCGTTTTCGGCAAGTGACAATATACATACACAGTTGATAACAAAAATAAGTATGAACATAAAATGTATAAATGCGTGATAACAAAACAACCATAATGCATTCTGTATCGGTTTTGTGTTAATTATAAAATTGTAAAACGAAAAAGCAGATTTTACTCTATATTAGCACATAGAAACGCTATCAGCAAAATTAAGTGTCACGACGGGACTGGCTATTTCCTGTTTGTGCTGCAACGATCCTTGCCTTCTTTTCTAGCCACGTTACTCTTTAAAAAGAAATAACCACGGTTTTCCCGTTTCACTATGTTCGGATTCTGTTGGAATGATAAATAAAATACTGAAATATTAAGTTGCAAAGTGGTTTTATAAGTTTAATATTATTAATGTTTATAACTACGTACATTTCGAAGTAACTGATGCAATACAGAATAAAAATTGGAAACTTCTGATTTTTTTTACAGTTAACACTAGGCTATATTACTAGGAGTAATATTCATGTCGTTATTTAGAAATAGTGAATATGACATAATTCTTTATATTTTAGGAAAACATTTAAATATCTTTAAAATTCTGTACCAGTTCTGTAAACTATAACATACAAATCCTCATAATCATAAATACAATGTAAAACCAGAAAAGACTGAAGAATTCAGCAATTAATAATTTCAAATATAAAGTTATACTGAATTTTAAATATTTCGTTATGTAATCGAAGCTATATTCATGTTACAAAGTATTGTATCAGTTATGCAGTTTTTTTTCTTTGTTCCTAAGTTATTGTGTGTCTCAGAAGTAATAAAACGTGACACTAACAATATTATTTACCTACAAGGAAACGTCTTTATTTTGTACTTTTAAAATTATCTGCCATTAATTTGTATGTAGCACGCTGTGACACCACGATGTTAATATGCAGCAAACGAGTTTAGTACACGCAATGTATAGATAAGTAGGCAACCCCTCTTACGGAAGTTAATCAAAATGAGAAGTCCAAGAGCAATCGAACCTTGGGTTAAGACTAGACTTTTGTACAAATCTGCACACGAACACATATATACATAAGTAAAGGTATAGACACACTCACACATATCTGCCATGCCAAATATAAACAGATATTAGATACTTTGACTTGTCGATCACTTTCACGGCTTGTGCCAGATGATATATGGTTTCCGAAAACGAGACAAAAACTAGTGTACATCCGAACGTACGTATATATATATATATATATATATATAATTTATATACATAGGTATATTTATATATACATGGCGAGTATTCCGATAGGCATTAAATATTTTATTACATCAAAATAAAATACAATTTAATGCACAACACAAAACAACTTAACATTTCGCGTCAATGCATTTGAGAAATAAAATTTTAACGATTTACTATATTTTCTAATGAACTCGCCAAATCTTTAACCGTTATAATGATGTGATAGTGACATATTTTAATATCTGAATAACAAATTGAAAAATTGTCGGACAATTTGTTGAGTAAAAAAGCGAACTATACCTACCTTCAAAACTACAAATATCATTAAAATGCCGAGACCCTTTTAAACGATTATTAACATTCTGACTCATGTACATACAATAAATGCACTAGTTATTATATGTACTATTAGTCACTATTAGTCACAAACAAATCGACGCGACTGAAAAAGATTTACAAGAAAGAAGAATATTATTTTTCATGTACACAATTTTTTTCCTATATTTAACATATTTAACATGTAATGTCAAATTGCCAGCGTAATGATATTTTCATATAAATGCGATCGTAATTACATTACATCACATGAATTATCCATTGTCTATAATTAATTCATTTTGCAGTTACAATTACTTAAGTCAATTTTATTATTGAACTGCGTTAATGTGCAATTTCGTAATTAAAACAGTTAAATATTTTATTTGCTTTCAATGTCATTTAGTTTGGCTACGTAACTGACCTTACGGTACTTTTTATCAGTTCTTAACGACAGTATCGTCACAAAATGACAACAGTAAAAATATGATTGCCAATTACTGTTGCAATATCAGACATCAATCATATTGATACAGTTTTAAAATAATAATGGTAGCGTTTTTTAAAACATCACATTGGACGTTTTGTGGTCATAGTGAATACAGAAAACGGCTATAGGACTCAGAATTCACACACTTGCTTGAGTTTAGTTAATTTTTATGTGTGAGCACCACGGAACGGAATAATTTCAAAAGAAAATACCGAACAATTTTTAAAAAATTCATATAATACTGATTCCTAGAAATATACTTATTGTCTAAGATGATCATTTTGTTTCTTTTCTTTGAATCTCAATCTTAAATAGGATCTTGGCAACTCGACTCATAGAAAATAAACAAGGGATAGTAAATCAAATTTAATGCAGTCACTACAGACAAATTGAGTAAACATTATCCGTATTAACTTTTTATTTTATAGGGGATTACTTTTCGTAAGGTTTATGTAACTTTATTGACCCTGCTGACTTTTAAAGTTTTTCAAAGGCGTACTAAATAAATTCCCAAAGATCCCCAGAGTTTTAAGTATTTGTTATTACAAATTCGCTAATGTTTACCCTTAAAATCTTTACACTAAAAGGTTCATAATTCCCAGCTGGGAATCTTCAGGCTGAGATTGTTTTCTGTACCTACCAAAGTATGTGAAGCATAGAAGCAGCGTAAATAGATAAACATTTAAGTCTGATATTCGACGAACAAAAAGATTTTATCACTTGACCTTTCTTGACATTTATTTTGAGCTGTTTACTATTTTGACACAGACACTTACTTATTCACTATGTTCGCGCGTCCCCATCGTATTACCTCAAGGGAGATTACTTGACAAAACGATGTATTACTGAGGATTTAATATAAGGCATCGATCAATAATCTCTCTGCATTCAATCAGAGGCGCTCTTTAGTTCAGAACTGGTAGCTATAAGATAGTAGCGCTGTAAAGTTATAGGATTGGCGAATTATAGGAGTTACATAATGAATAGTTTAAACTCGTACAGATTGCTCGCTCTAAATTGAATGTCTATAATGAAATATACAGTGATCTTTTAGAACGTCATCCATCAAAATAATAAAACGAATGTGTGATAAATTATTAGGTTTACTTTAGCCATAAACGGCTTAGTCACAATGTACGTATGTATATTCGCATCAAAACATTTGTTTCCGGAACTCAACGTTTTCTAGATTTATATTCTACGGATATGTTGACAAGGACAAATTTATTAGTCTGAATAGTTAAAAGTCCTTGCATCTTTATCCTAATCAAGAACTATAAACTCAGTTTAATATAAATAAACTTTACAATGATGTGAGAAAATCAGTTAATCAAGAAATAATTCGAAAATCATAGCATGTCATCAAATGGTTTGAGTAAAAATTCATTGCATAGTTACTGTTATTCTCCCTTGATATTCGCATAATAAATTTCACAAATTAACCTTGAACCACAGCTAGCCAGGACGTATTGACATATCGCATACGATGTATTGAGATAAGAAATTCCGATCATATCTTACATAAGTGTTGGATTTTTTGTATTTCAGAAGGGACGCTAGGAATCCCGGTCCCAGGTATATTTTTCAGGTAGGAGTCGTTCAAACAGCCTTGCTTCGATTGCTTCACTAATAAGTATTGAATAAAAGCGTGCCCTGCAGCAGGTAATCGCGGTTGTGAGCAATCCTAAACTTCGATTAATCTACGATAAATGCCTATGCATTTTATTATGTAGTAAGTTTGAGGTAAAACATTAATAATCGACCATAGAACCACAATTATCACAATGTTTCGCTCTCTGTTTATGTATTTGTTTCTTATAAAATTATGATCCAAATGACAAACCTCGTTTATAATAACGACAATTTACTTGATACAACACTTTTATCATGTCATCACCAGTGGTACGGTTTTCGGGCCAGATGGACTTGAAGAATCACAAAAACGAAATAATTCAATAATACATACACAACGCATGCCTTACCATACCTACATGTATTTCAAAGTGAGAACTGAATATTTCATATTTTAAATAATAATACCATTTTCAATCCAATTGCAATATACAAGTCGAGTTGTGGGGCTTGACGAAAAATTTGAAGAGGCCATGAAAGTACAAACTTTGTTATGATATTGGGAACGGTCTGTCTGCGAAATTCATTTCTGAATTGAAACGTCTTAGCGGGCCTGTGGCATCAATTAACGCAAAGATCACAGATGTTCAATTGCGTCATGATTGTGATGACTCAAGAAATGAACAAATCAGCCGTTCGGCGAGTTTAAGGAATAATGTTCACATTGCGGGAAAAGGTTTGCGATGATTGATTGCCGTTCGCGAAATTACTTTATTTGCCAGCAATATAATATATCCTTATCATCACAAGACATGGGCCCATGTTGTGAAGCATAAGTTTTTTTACATGATCCATCAAACTTATATTTCTGTCGGAACGTTAAGCAATAAAATATAATAAATTCATTATTTATCTAAATTTAAAATCTTGATTTGAACTAAGGAAATACTTTTTATAGACATTATGAAAAGATTGAAGTCGATAATAATGATTTAAACTAAATGATCATGCGACAAAACTTCTCACTGCGTGGTAAACTATGTCTAATAGAGCTGCAAAAACGATTTGCTGATGATGGCAATAATGATACTGCTAATAATGACGATGACAATGATAATGATGGTGATGATAATAATTACAATGCTTATGATACTACTGACGATGATGATTATGGTGATGATGAAGTTGATGGTGATAATGATGGTGTTGATAATTATGTTGCTGGTGAATATTACGTTTCAAGTAGTGTACAATAGTTTGGTTATATTATGACTGTTTAAATTATACTTACGTATTAATTGAAATAATATTGGAATTGCTTTTTGTGATCAATAACCGACAACGGCATTAAAAATTTATTTTAATCATGACATAATCGTGAATGCTGTATATATTTTAAAAATGTACTTATACTTTAATAAGATAAAGTATAAAAATATGTTTTTAAAATGTATTCATAATTTAATGTTGAATACGCATTAGCGTAGTTTTTGTTACGAGTATTTTATTTTTATTCAAAAAAATAAGTTGCTAGAAAATTCATGAGCTCGTTTATCGGCAAGCATTGGTCCATCAACATTCGCATTGTATATCTGTTTTGTCAGTCTTTCATTATCCATTCTTTCTAAATGTCCGAACCTATGAATTGAAATGAAA
>DVPR01000860.1:0-12233 GCA_018239345.1 Oxynetra stangelandi | reverse complement strand
AAACTGAATAATATTTGTTCAGGAATATATTGGGCTACACATCATCCAATTAATCCAATTTATGTTACATAAGTTGGAAGATTTTAACAATCCAGTGTACATAGCTGTAATGCCTCTTTTATTTTCTATAGTGCCTTTACCATTTGACGAGTAGAACACATTTTTCACCTACCATGGTGCAAAATTATGTTTTTGGGGTAAAAATAAATGAGTGATTAACACCGGTGACTAAGTAACAAGTGATTTTGTCATTATGATGTAAGTAAACGTACAGCTGATGTTTAAGATGGACACGAAACATTATTTTAAATGTAGTTGTGTCTTATGTTAGAATTTGAAATTGTAATTTTTCCCTCCCGAGTTATTTAAAAATAGTTATACTCAAAAGGTATCATTAACATTTCATAACTTCCAGGCGCACCGAAAAAGCTATGGAAAAGCGAAGAAAGCGGTAACATTCCGTCAGAACTCCATGTCGGACAGTGATGTTCCACCTGGTAATGTGGCTGAACATAGTGCTTCTAGCGATGACGATGACTTACATGATTTAACATTTAAAGTACCCGCCTTAGAACCGAAAAAGGCTGTAAAAAAAAAGAAAACTAAGAAACATAAGCTGTCCAAGAAAGAGGTAATGCTTTTTTCATTTCACATTAGGTGATTTTTATGTTAATATAAAATACCATGTAGTCTTAGTTTCATAAAATTATGGAAACACTTTTCCCATCTGAGTACAAATAAAATGTAGAGAGTGTAATTATTTAATATTTAATTTTGTAGTAATTACTTAATATTTAATTTAGTGAGTAATAAGTGCTGTCAATGTTCTTCATTTTTATAATTTTTAATATACTTCACTTACAATTAAAAAAGGAAAATGGAATAAATAAAGTCGTTTAATGAGCGCAGACGCTTCCTGCAACATCAAGCATTCAAGATTATGTTCTATAATTCTGCCTTAGTATTTTGAGTTGGTTCTGGTGTAGTTTTGAGATGAATTGTAACGAATATCTTGGAAAAGTCTTAACCAAAAGATCCCAAGACAATAGTAATACAAAAATTTAATAAATATTGCATTGATAAATTATCATTGCTTATATTCCTGTTAAAAATAAATGTCAAAACTGGTCATATTGAATGGCATCTAACTTTTTAATCCATATAGTTGTCCAAATTTCTTACAGAAACAAGAAGTGGACGCTTGGGCGGCCGGTTTTAATTCGATGTGCGAAGATATTGAAGAATTTGATTTGGTTGTTGAATAGAATAATTGGCTTACTAATTAACTTGAGATTTATGTACAGTGCTTAGACATATGATGTTACAGCATGGTGGGCACAGATATATGCTTTTGATAGCTTAGAATTACTTTATTTGTTATTTTAAGTGCAAATAGCATAAGAGTTAAATTACTTTACTAGCATTTAGGTTAAATGTGTCACAATCTAAAATTAAGTACAATTTTAAAATTGATGTTTTATGTCATTGTCGGTTTGCCATTTTTATTATATTATATAATGAAGTATTTATAATGTGTTAGAAAACATTTTAAACTCATTTGGTATGTCAGTGATCTGGGCTCGCTCTACGATTTGCTTTCGGAAACATCACATGACCTTTTTGACCTTGATGACCTTTTTATTTGACAATAGTTCTGTGTGTTGTGACATCCAACCCGACTCTCAAGAGTAGCAATGCGTCCGTAATAGGCCATACTGACCGTCATACTAACATAACTAACTGGAGCAACTTTACTAACACTCCTATTTCTGTAGTCTGACCACATATGAACACTAACTATTTTTATTAACACCTAATAAACTCAAAGTAATTGACACTAACAGTCCTATTAAACCTGTCCTGTTTGAGGTCAGTTGCAGGTGTATTCTCTTTTGACATAAAAAATCGTTTTTGGCATAGTGAGCATTTATGCTCGTCTAATTGTCATAAATTTGTACAGCTAAAATGAGCATACTCAACATTTATGACACTTTTTCTTATCATTTTTATTAGCACAGACTACTGGTCAGATTTATTTTTGATAATGTCTTTGATTTTTTTATTTTAGGGGATGGATATATGAACAGAGGTATTATCATATGTATGGTGATTTTTACTGTGAAATTATGTGTTTGTTTGAGTTTACTTTTTATATAATGTGACGCGGGAATTTCGTCGTTATAAGAATATTATTTTAAATAAATAATTGCATTTCCATAGGTACAAGGTTCATCGTAACTAAGTTTAAAGAAATAACTTGAATATCACTCGAATTTTTAATTGTATTTAATATTGACAACATATTTTAGTATTATGTAAGTAACACAAATGACGTTTTAAGTTTAAATTAAAAGATAATTTATTTTTTATCACTAAGATAGTGCTTGGTTTAAAAATGGGAATTGTAATTTAAGGATTTATTAAATAATTAAATGTTTATAATTGAATGAGTTGTTTTATTTTTATAACTTTATGTCAACTACTTCTATATTACAAAAAAGTTCTCTATTCTTTTCGTTTTATATCCAGAATATGCGTACATTCTCGACATTGAAATGTTTTAATGAAGCCGCGATTTTGATAATATATAGTATGGCTCTAGTCGTGTGCTGTTTTGCGTCATCTTTTATTTTAGAGAATAAGGTTTCAGCACGCGTATGTTGACGGTGAAGACAAAAATGGAAAAAGTAAATTCAGCGCCACCTCTGTACGGAACTGTGTATTATAATTTATTTATCAGTTAGTTGCTGGTTCGAAAACATGGATCTGAATCTGAATCTGTAAGTGTCAAATTTAAATGTAAGATCAAAGAATAACAGTGTTATTATTATTTGGTATCTAAAATTTTTTTTTGCAACGTCGATATCGCTTATAGTATTGTTGTAAATATACATCTATTGGCAAAATTTACAACTAAAAGTTACAACGCCATCTTTTGTTGAACATGAGCACGTTAAGAATACGTCCACATTATGAAATATATATTAATTTGGTAACTAATCCCATAGGTGACATAGTTCACACTGAATATGATCTTGTTTAAACGGCAGGTTAGATTGCTTTTGGTATCCCATAAAAGCTTTCATACATACTTCAAAACCCTTTTAACACACTGTACATCTTGATTTAATATTCGATTCAGCGGATGGTTCAAAATAACACACTAATTACAAAATATTTGTCTCAATTCGATCGCAACGCCAACTGTCGGGATAAACTAAAAATTAAATAGAATATTATTTGACATATGACACTGTGATGATTGCGCAGTCTGTCGGATTCAATGTGAAACATTCTAAATCAACAACTACCTAAAAATAAAATAAAATTAAAGAAACAATTCCCAGTGGAACAAATTGTGAATCTAAACCATTCTCAAGTCCTCCGGAACACACAACAAAAATTTCATGAAAATCGTTTCAGTCGCTTAGGAGGAGTTCAGTGTATTATATTATAAATTATAATATAATACACTGAACTCCTCCTCCTCATTTATAAATTATCTCTTACATTCACATATAGTCGAGAAACTATTAAATAAGGCATGTAGGCAGGCAGGCAAGATGTTCTTTGCCAGTCAATTCTTTGGAACGTTGAGAAAATGCGGTAGTTTTTCTAATTGGTTTGATATAAATTGAGATTCTCTTTCACCGTTATTGCCTTTATACGATCGTCTTATAACTACTTCGTGTATAGACATAGATTAAATCATTCCATGAACACTATATGCAAGTAAGACTTATTTCAATCAACTGGCAATATGGATAACGGCATTAGTGTAGGCAGAAAGGACAAAAGAGTAGGTACCTACTTCAAGAATCTTTTTGTATTTTTCACATACCGGTGATATTGATAAATTTACCGCAAGCCGAATGTGAATGTTAAGTCGTGTCGCTTACTGTTAACTTAGCATTTTCGTAAATTGAAATAGCGAGGTATGTTATAGGGAATGTTATTAATATTTTTTTATATTTCAATGTTTCCACGTGCAAACAGCGTACTCAATTCAAAAATAGATTACTTCTCCAAGTTTGCTAACAGTTGGCAGCGGAAAGCCCGGAACGCGGGGCAGCTATCTAATTAAAACTGAAAAATTAATCCATCCAACAAAGTAAGTATCCCACTCGGCCCTAATGTGATGGCTGACGATATTAAAATGATTGCTCTTTGGCAAATATGGCGGCCGGTTGAATTATACAGCGGAAGCAAATATTACCCTCGCAAACATACGTCCCGGGAGAGCGAGCTAGTTCGCGCACTCAAAATTAAAAGCACACAATGAAAATACTGAACCGAGTGCCCCTACTCAGATACCTTGTCGCGAAAAGTGAGTACCTACTCCAAACCTCACTCTTAACACTAGGGGTAAAGTGCTTCGGCGCATTGTTGTCAATAAAAACAGTCGCCGAAGTGTTTTTTTGTTTATGGACTCTTCGATGTTGCCACTCGAAAATAAATAGCCTCACAGTAACGAGCAATATGCCCTAACAAGCTGTTGCGACGCTTTTTATATCGCTTTTCTTTTGTTTCGCGGTTTAAGTAATAACATAGGAATAGTATTAATTTTTTGTACAAATATTTATAGATTGCTCAATAAAGATAATGTTTCAATAATTTATAAGCAATTTTAAAGGTTAATAAAACATTACACAATATTGTGTTCATAATGAAAGTCACTATCTATTGATTTTATTAGTCTCTATAGGATACGTTTGTTGTAGAACGATGTACGTTTGTCGGTCAATGTAACTATTTTTCTTTTAATTGCAACTGAGTCAAGACCTGTATTTTATGTTGTATAACTTATAAATAAATCCTTTTGCTACGCCAACTTCTATCATTGCCTACATACATATATTATGGAACTCACTGAGAACATAATAGAAAAATGACTTATTATTCGTTATAATAATTTTCATATGCTAAAGATTGCGAAGGCTCTACTAAATTGTATAAATGTTTTTGAAGTATGTTTAATCATCAGATATACATTTGTAATACATATGTATGTATATATCAAACTGGCTTCACTCTTTAATCTGATTCAATCGAATATCTAAGGGTGTAATGTCGATTTTAACTCCGGCTTTAATAAATTAACAGTTGTACTATTTTACTCATTTAATTAAAGGGTGACCGCATACAGGCAGGTTAGTCGGGTCGGGAATATTAACCGCAATTCTCGGTCAACATTCGCAAAATTGACACGTCAAATATTTGTAACTTCGTCCTGGGACCACGTTAGACTGCAAACAGAATCGTGTCTGGTCCGCCCTTAATTTCCGATGTTTCTACACCGATCGCACTTCGTTCGAGTTTAGATCTTATGTTCTTTCAATTGGGACGAGGTTGGTCTGCTTAAGGTCTGGCGAGATAGCCGCTTGTCAAAACAAAATGGCGCTGACTGTGTTTGAATTGGGCCGTATCAGTCGCGAGCGGAGATTCATTTTGTCGCCTTGCTTAAGATCGTAGTAGTATCCTACATATTGTCTCTGTACACACGGTGAGTGTGTGCCGGCGTGTTGGGCTTGCATTTAAAGCTAGCTACAAATTTGTTGTTTCAGTACAAATACTATGATGATATTGTTTGCAGTTTGACTTTACGTTCGATCGAGGAGTTTGTTTGGCAGCGACTGCCGAGTAACGACGTAACAAGTCAACACTTGTAAATTGATTAAGAGGATGGCGCGGCACTGCTGACGCGCCGCCTTATCTTTTATATAACTACTTAATCATCTCTTATTTTCATTTTTCTTTTACTTGATTATAAAGTGTTCACGTATTCAACATATTTTATTAAACTTTTTTTTCCTAATATGATGAATGAAACTGTTTTGTTGTTATGCCGATATAAATGTTGTCTTCAAAACATTTTGCTTATTAATATCTGGTCAATACCAGTGCAATCGGTAGTGTGCTAATAAAGCACAATCGCCAAATTTACCCATGATTAAGTACCATATACATGGTGGTAAATATAAACTTGAAAAAGGAGCATACTCAACAAATATTATATTGTAAACTTTACATTGCAATGGTAAATATTAAATAATATGTGCACAGGTAAATAATACTGTCGCTAGCCGGCTAGGAGCGAACCTGCCATTCGGTGTTGCCATTATCATAAACCAAACACGTCAATATTTACCGACACAAACAAGGGCGTAATTTTTAAATAAATTGTGGTATTTCGCGAAATTGCTTCCGCAAATAGAATTGTGGACATGAGTTCGCGTAAATGTGTGAGCAACTTTTTTTCGGTCCGTTATCCGTTCATGAGCTTTGTCGCTTTGCACACAATGCCAAAGGTAAAGGTAATTTTCGAATAATGAGTCAATGTTTGCAGTGTCATTTTTGATAAATATGTTTTTACACAGCATTTCTATGTTAACAGAAACGATATTTGTTTTAATATCAATAGTACAAGTGTACATTAACACCGCGCAGATGCGGATAGATTTGCGTCATTCGTGTATATTTTTTATACTTACAGACATTTGTTCAAGTTAAGAATTAAATTATTATTTTTTATAAATTCACATGTAAGTTATGAATTAACAAGGTCATGTTTATAATGTAACATAGATACAACAAAAGTTTTGCTATAAAAAATGTTTAGTGAATTATCTAATGTAAATAAAGTTGGCCGATTACGTTAATTCTAGTAACAAAAAAGAAACAGAACCGGCGGCCATCTTGTGTCGAAATTTCCTCCATGCAACGGTTTCTTATAAGGAAGACAGGAATATAATCTCTACATTGGCTCAACAATGCGGAGCTTCGCGGACCCTCTTTGGGGCGGAAAATATATGTACATATACTAATGTTATAACAAATTTTCTATTTTAGGCTTTGGGCTATCTTGAGGAATGTTACAGTTATTTATGTGCAAACGACACGAATTAAGTATACGTTTGAAGTACACTTTTATCGATCAATGATCTGTAACCAGCAATAGATGGAGTTATATCTCAATAAAAATCTCATTGGAATATTTAATTACGGATAATAATTCACTTTCAATTAATACCGATACATGACAGTTCAAACCTCATCCATAGCTTTAACATCCATTTGAAAATATACGTCAGACGGGCTGATTACAAGGCCTTACCCGCCGTTTATATCCGCCAATGGGCACTGTTGTGGCACACTCGTGCTCAGTAGTGAGACAAAGAAGTCCTAGCCAATCCAGTATTACCCAAGCTGGTATCACAGTAGCCATTTAAGTGACAAACGGCTGTTGCATTCTCGTACCGTGGATCATATTTCCGAATATAAAACGTTATTCAACGCGTACATTCTAATCACACAACGCCACGTCGCCGTCGGTTTAAGAGTCGGCAGATGCGTTCAGTCCTGCTATTTACTTAGGCCGCGTTCCGTTTTATCAGGACGATGCACGTCTGGGGGAACGTTGAACGCTGCTCCACGGAATAATTGAACACAACGTTACAATTTATTCGATTTAAATATTTTTTTTTGCTTTAACGCATTTTTTCTGGTTGGCCATAGTTACAGTTTATTTTGACCTTTTTAATCATACAGTAATAATTGCGGTACTAAGCGATTACTTCATAGGACTAGGTCAGGTACGATCTGTTTGTTCGCAAACATAAGGCGTTCCGACTTAGTTTCGACCGATCAAGAAGTTAATTGATTAAGGTTAAGGATATTTTTTTTTAGTATAAAAATCAAAATGATATAACAAATATATGTAGATATAGACAGACACATAAAATGATAGAAGCGATATTAGGAAGCTAATTTGTCAGCTAGAAATAGGTAAAACACTAAGCTATACCGGTTCTGTTCTTGTCAAAATTTTCCCGCTCTGACCCCAACTGATTTGGGGGACGGCGCAATATCTTTGCCTTTAACATTCCACCTTATTAGTCATTATCTCGGCATACATCAACTACACATGTTAAGGAAAATACGTATGACATATACCGAGTCTAACATAATATGCGTATCATATAACATTTATTTGTTTAGTTGAATTAATTAGTTAGTTATTAAATTCATTTCACTTACAGTCTTACAATATTTCATATTACCTATCAATACTTCAACAGTAAAATGATAATCTGTGATTTCATAGATTCTAATAAGATGCTTATCTATGTGTAAACGGTATTTTGAAGAAGGTTATAAGGGTTTAAATCGGTCAAATATTTATAATTAATTCACAATCAATAAGTTCATATTAAGTATAGGGGCCTGTGCGATTTGAGCACCACACGTGTGTTTAAAATCAATAAAGAAGTTTTTATTTTTTTAACTAATAATTTGAAGTATATTACATACTGTCATATGATGTATCGACTTTTAATAGACTTATGTAAATGTTAGCTAAAAATAGAATACATAAGACTAGTCAATTACGCTGAATACCCTCTTCTATGCAATAACATAAATAAATATACATATATATTTTAATATTATAAAATTATAACGTTCTGAAATTGGTTCAGTCATTTCGTTTTACAATAAAATTATGCGATTTACACAGCGTATTACAGTTACCTAATATTTGAGGGTCGAGTGCATACGATTCACTAGTATTCCATATATCGTAATTTCGTCCCTTTTAAGGCCAGAATGACACACGGTGTTAAAACATGTCCAAATATATAATGCGAAGTTTAAATTGAAAAACTTAAATCGTTATGTCTATATAATGAACTATAGTACCAAGAGAATTTATTTTCAATTAATAATAATAATAATTCTTAATTTTCATAGAATAAACAATTAAATTGATTTGAATTTTACTTATAATTTTTTCGTAGAAGCGAAGTTAGGACAATATCGGTTAAGTTTACTTCGCTATATCTGAACTCATCTCCAAGGTCATTAAAGTTTTCATCCCGAGAACAGCTTTTAGCGTTTTCAGAGGATTACATTGGCATGTTCAACGTATGTGTGCCTACTAACGCCTTCGAATCATTGTATCAGAATGTAATCGCAATACATACAGCCGTGCTTTCATGCAATGCAATTCGATGTGATCCTATGTTCACATTTGACATTGAAGTCATAACTTAAACCTTAATTACATGTAAATAAAACATTAATAACGTATCAATAATGAGCGAAATAGATGTGAATACTAATATATATTATATGAATTATAATTTTCTTTTGAACGTTTCGAGCGCCACTGATAAATCAATGCGGAATTCTTTGGTCACAACGCAATTTGTGGTTCAAATCATTCAAACTAGTTCGCATAGATAGTGACGATTAACAAATCAAAAAAGTACCCAAAATCCTGCGATTCGATTTCGATTCATCGCATTAGACCATATTATGTATGAAAGGCGAATACAATAAAAATTGATAAGTCGATTCACATTGGTATATTTGAAGTAGGTAAACAGTGCGCCGTTATACAGCCGTTGTGACCGCTTTGAAACATTAGACAAGCTACAAGCAAGGTATGGTAAGCTAGCCGTAATATCCGAACGTTCCCACCGGCCATAAATAACATTGGACAAACACACGGACCGTGCAAACAACATAAAACACGAATGATTGCAATTAAAAACGCATCGGGTCACGTGCCGCCGCCATCTTGTTTTACCAACATTCGCCGTTTCTAAATTGATGTGTTAAAATAAAAGTGTTGTTTTAAAAAGGTAATTTTATATCTATTTAAAATATGTTTAAAAAAAATATATGTTTACTTGTTAATAATTACCGTGTGACAAACGGACACTAAGTTACATTGATGTGTCTATAATTACCTATAGATGGTGTTAATATGTTACCTGTTGAATAATAATGATAATATTTTGGGACTAAAACACGGTCATACGATCGTAAAATTGGTAAAGCCTGTACTACGTTACTAGATAAGACATGAACATACATAATGTATACGTTTCTAAGGATAATTTTACTTCCAGACACGGAACGAATACCAACACCCATCATACAAATATTTGTCCGGGCCGGAAATAGAATCCACAAACCCAGGGTCAGCAGGTCGGGTGTTTCACTACTAATGGGCCAATTAAAATCAAGGTCAGGCATTATGTTATTTCCCAAGTTTTAAGTTATGATCAGTTTTTTAAAGTTTTTTGTGTCCACAATAAAACCGGGTCCAAATAGTTTGTTGTTAAAACTGGAACAGTTTTCTTGTGTTTCGTATTTCTAACTACTCAGAACACGTAAAGTAGGTACGAAATTGTTTAAGGAAATCCCTTGAGGCTATCTTCACATATAATGCTTGCATAAATAGTTTGTATTTATTTATATCCCAGGACTTTTGTGACAACTTAAGATCGTAACGTAGACTAATCATTGCAATTATTGATTTAGTATCTTTTGAGTTTATTAATGAATCGTGGGCATTAAAACCATTAAATTTTACTATCTAAAAAAATAAAACATATCTCGGTTAACTGTTCATTTATAAAAAGAGATAATAATATATATACACATTATATAACATGAACAGCCATCTTGCTTCCGCATTCAATTGTCAAATAGACGACCTTCCCCGTGAGATTAAAGATTTCATAAAAAAAAACCATTACATATTTATACCGGCGGCCTTAGATTGTAATAAGTATTTTTTATTTATGGGCCTGAATTGCCCGCGGCGCTAATATCGAAGATCGTGGATGATCCCTTGCAAGGGCCGCGAGGGGTTGCTAGGGGATGGGTACAAGGGCCCGGTGCCACAAGGGGTGCTGCGCAATTCGAATGGAAAATGTAAATAGAAAAATAGTTTTGGCATCTAACAACAGTTTCAGTAATATCGGGTTTTTTAAAGCGGCCATGAATCGGACTATTGTTATGAGATCATGATAGATATTACTGGGGAATGACGTTTGGAATACGAAACGGATAATTGAAGCTATTGAAATCTGAAGGAAAACATGACTTGTATTAAAATAGAATGCATTAATAACGAAATTTATTTAATTAACTAACAAACTTTGTATTATTATGCCTTGAAAATTGTTGTTTTTTTTATAGTTAAATTTAAACAGTTTTAAAAAGTGGCAACCCTTAAACATGCTCAAGGGTCTAACAGTTGTGATTTTATGCACCGGTTCTTTCATTTGACGTTTATTAAGTTGAGCTCTGTTTGCGGGCGGTACTGATTTGCGATGCATTGTCAGATGTTTCTCGTGCGGAAATCATGTGTAAATATAGCAATAAAATTGTATTACAAAACGTTTATGTATTATGCCTTCTTTGAATTTAATGCACTCAATACTATAAAGATTTTTATAGACAATAATAATAATAACAGACTGGTGAAGTACTAAATTTACGTCTCGTTTTGAGAACCATATTGCAAGCGGTGAATGTTCTTGTTCTGGGTCCGTTCCTTTAGTAGATAAAAAAGGCCTGATGAATAAGATTAAATTAACAACGTTTACTGAAAGGAATGTTATTTATATTGAATCATTAGCATAATGCAGTGTTTTTTTTTATAATTTTAAATTATATATAGGTATTATTAATCTTCCACCTCCTCTGTATAAAAGCAAAGCTATGTTGAATATGTTATTTACATTTTGTGAAGCATTGCAAAGTTTAATAACAGACATTTAAAACACGAGAAATATTTACTTTGCTTCCATCAGTATAAAATGTCAGCAGTCCCGGACAAAAATTTTAACAATAATAATAGAAAAATGGTACACGGAATTTTTAAAATATCTAGAATGCTCATAATGTTAGTTATGCGCGATTTGGCTATGCTGTTTTAACGACATTTTAAAGACTAAAAATGAGTGTATTTTTGTGTAATTTTATTTATTGTAACACATTTATAACAAGAGTTTTAATAAAGAGCCCTGAACAGCCGATGAAAGATTGTAACAGGTATGAATTCAATAAAACTAAATAATTATGTTCCTGCACATAAAAAAGTAATAGAAGAACTGCAAGATTTTGAATGATATTCATCCGGAGTACTCATGCATACCACCCTCTGGGGGTTAGGGTGGTTATGTGGGACTCCCGGGCCTGTAAAGGGTGCCCGGACCTACCCACTAAACCTAAACCAGCGGTGTGTCTCCGATCGCTCTGTGGCCGGGTCGCGGGAAGGTGACAGTCTTCCACAACCCGGCCAGCGATACCCCGCGCCACTGCGCTCGGCTCTTCAATAGGGCTGAACCCTCCACGTGGCGGGCGACACACAACCCGTCACGTCCTCCAAGTGGGACGCCGGACCCCCCATCCGGCATCGTGTCCCACTACGGTGG
>DVPR01000859.1:0-12237 GCA_018239345.1 Oxynetra stangelandi | reverse complement strand
GTTTGAAGGGTGTGGTTACTAGTCTACATGTATACTAGATATAAACATCTCAGTCCTCAAGAGTAGCAACACTTCTGTTAACCGGCCAAGAATAGGCCAAATAGTCCTATCCAAGGTCGATTTTAGATGTCTATGGACGGCAGCGGCTGGTCGTGACGGTTGAATGGCCGTTTACGCTCTATTCACAAAAAAATGTTCATTGCTTAAATGATGTCGTCTTAGACTAACTTAGTGCACGCAAGAGCGTTGATGGGTGTTGCGAATTGATTGATTGTAATTATAATTGAATTAAGATAAGTCATATTAATAATTATATCACATGGCAGACCGTGGCAATAGCCCTTCTCATTCTAACCGGAGTGGAGGCCCGTCTCCAGTAGTCGATGACGATGACGCATATTCGTGTCGATAATAAAGCTAGTGAATTATATTGGGTCTGAATTATAAAGTTAATGAACTACTCGTTAATGAACTACCCGTATCACCCTAATGTGTCGTCACCTCTATTTATCTCTGACGCTTTAAATTAACGATGAACTTGTCCACAGATTAACACCAATATTCATTAATTAAAACTTGTGAGTCTCGATCCGATTAACGTATCATTCGTGACTGTTTGTTTTGGTCAAATAAAAAGTATATTAAAGTCATTGATTTATTTTGTATAAATGAATCAAATGTACACATAGGTAATTGAAGTATGTATATTTATTAACATTTTGTCTGGACCAATTTACTTCACTACCGATTGTTTGGAATATAATAATAGCTTCAGCCAACATACGGTCGCTGTTGGATACAGATCTGCCCTAAGCATCGTATCAAGCCACGGTTATACGCTTTTTATTCATTGTTTCCCCGCAGCTCTGCCCAGTACAGTAATTTATTTACTATTAAGCCGGCCTGTCCTGCTTCATAACACGCCTGATGGTTAATTAAATTTTTTGTCAATTGAAAACCCTTCGGCTCTTGCATCGCTACTTCGTTGTTTGTGATAGTTTTTGTAAAATACTAGTCTTTGAAATGAGTATTCATAAATCTTTTGGCTGTCTTTACAACCAAAACGATGCGAGTATTGGATCTTAGGTAAGATTCAAGTTTACAGTTTTCACTCTCGAGGACTTTGCGGAAATCCGCATCTCAAAGTTTGCATTTTCACCACACCATTCAAACCATTTTAGTGTAGCTTGACATCCGAAAGAGGTGTAATGATTTTACCTTAGAATATAATTATTAAAATGATGTTTTAATGTAAGATAGATTAACTTACGATAGTGTAAAATATACATTATATGAAACTTTATTAAAAAAAATACACGAGTATATATTTCAATAAATTGGAGTTAGTTCATAAATTGAACTAAATTTATTAGCCAATGAACACTAAAAGGTAATCGCTCGTCAAAATAAGATTTAAACCCTAATACTAAGTGCTAAGTAAAGTAAATCGTCTCTAAATAAATTAAATTAGTACTGAAGTAATGTCCCCTCAATACTCGTAAACGCATTAAGTCCCAAAGTAATTATAAGTGAAACGGATTAATATTCATTCATTTATTCATTTCACATGAATATTCATTCTTTCTCCTACTATTTTATTAAAGTAAGATTCGATTTAGATAAAGATAAAAATAAAGATAAAGGCCTATACCTATATCTTTTGGTCATCTTTGTTAATGGTATAAATAAAGCTAATTTATTTGTATTGATTAGTACATAACGTGATAAATAATATATCAAATCTCTTATAGCCCAGAGCTCTTTATTAACAATCCGTGCCTTAAATCTAGGCCTGTGCTTATATAATTGGTTTCGGATAAATTTATATTTGGAATATTGCAATTTAACCGGCTTATTACTTATACAAGTGTTTTATTATTGTCAAATTCGAATTTCGGGATGTAACATTTATTTTTTGAAATCACAATAAGTGAAATGTCATCAGCCAAAAGTTTACTACGATATATTGTCACATTCATTCATAAAATATAAAATAGAGGCTCAAGCACACTACCTTGAGATACTCCGCTGCGTATACATTGTTGTGTAAAACCTCATTTTATCATTTATTTTCGGAATGTTTTACCAATTGCTGTTTTTATATGAGATGAGAAGACAACCACTGTAGCACAATACCTCTGATTTTGAGGTTTACAGTTTTTTTTGGGAAGAATACTATGGCCACTTTATCACATGCTACGTCAATTTATTATGTTATGTGGTACACATAACATCCTGACATGTATAGTAGAAGTATTTGTTACAGATCGAATTACTTGTAAATTATATTTATTTGTGTTAGTCACTACAGGTTGAAAATGAATAAATTTCCTTTCAAATATATTGATGACCAAGCATTATCCTCATCGGCATAGAGAAGGAGGAGCTGCAAAAGATGGTAATTTTTGGGGTTTTTATAGAAAATATATGAAAATAAACGTATGCTTGACAAAAGTCATGATTTTTATAGGGATGAAATAAAGATTGTATATCAGATTAACATTGGGGAAGGAAAAATTCAGCACGAAGTGCTCGAATGTAGAGTGCACGAATTCGTGTGCTCTGTATTTTATTTACCGGAGATTGTAAGTACGAGGGTGGTATTGAAATCAGAGTGATGGCTGGTATATAGTAAATGGGACGTTGCATTGCTACATGAATAGCCAGAATGTCCCCAAAAAAGCGCGCCTGGCGGTGCATAGAGGAGCGCTGGTTCCATCTATAGTGTACTGTGGTGGATGTTGGATATGGCAAAAACGAAATAAAAATAGAAATTCTGTGGTGGAAATGAATGCACTGACGCTTTTGTGGCAAGTATGCATTTGTACTGCAATATTATGATAGAAATCAGTGTAATACGCGTATAAGATCGGTGTAAAATAGAATATTAGTGCAATATATGGTCAGCAGTTGTCACAATATCATAGATTTCGGTTAACTCTATTATTATTCATTTCTACTTAGCAATATTAGATTCATAATCCGCACTATATTTGCGTGACGTTAGTGAGGGGTTTATTCGGTTTAGTTCGATGTCATAAAAGTGTCGTCTTTATACGAGCATAAGATACGCGTATGTGCTATAAATTATTATATTTTAATTCGTTTTTATCCACTATTATTTACTGCAATTTATAAGTGACTGGCCCGTTGGTGCAGTGGTTAGCGGACCTAACCGTTGATCCCGGGATTGTGGGTTCGATCCCCACCCTGGTTAAATATTTGCGTGATGAGCAGAAGTTTTTGTACGAAGTCTGGGAGTAAAAATACCTTTATTATATATATTACTAAGTATATATGTAGTTTAAGCCTAAGTCGGAATCAGATCGCCGTGTGTGGAGATGTCCCAAGATATTATTATTATAAATTTATTGCCAAGCGATAGGAAAAGAGTATAGAAACGGGCACGCCTTTGAGAAGTTATAAGTAATTGTTTACTTAGCCATTTATTACTTTCCTCAATGGAGTTACATTTACTTATATTTTTTCACTTTTGAAAATGTAATTACAATTATATTTATGTCTTTTTGGTATAATTTATTTATTTATTTCTTCTTACATGTCTTGGGCCTCCGAGATATTTATTGTCGTGTTGCGATCCACATGTCACATTAAAACTATTCAAAATACTGTAGTATAATGACGCTTGAGTGACATGTACAAACAGAGCAACGAAAAGTACTTTACGATGAAAAAATAAGCGAACATCTATAAATGTTTCTTGTTCTCTTCCAAACAGGACAAGTATGGTTCAAGTCGACCAGAAGTAATCCGATTTTCTTATCAACATCAAACAAGGACGTAACTTGACCAAATATTGCCGCACGGCCGAGCTAAACCTGCCAAACGAAAATACATAGATCCTTTCGAGACCTCCGTGCTCAGAATGTGATCTCGAATTTGTGATGGCTGTTACTTATAAGTATGGCAAAAGGAAATTGTGACCGAAGAATTATCTCTGCGTCCGAAAATAAGTAAGTATCCTAAATAAAGCATAATGTGTTGAAAATGTATTTACGATATATAAGTACACTTATATGAGATATGATATATATGACAAAATGAGAGTAGATATAGTCAATAATCAAGTCAATTGATTTGGATCACTAGATATTGAATTCCGATTTCATTTTAGATTGTTCAACCCTTAGAGAAGTGAACAAGACCCACGCGATGACTTAGCGGCGCTGAGCTTAGTTGTATATTTATAGCCGTCTCTTGCCAAACGAAGTAGAACCTGCGTTACAGTAAACAGAGAGCTCATAAAGTACATTTACAAATAAATGTACACTTATATAAAGTTGTTTTATGCCCAGAACAAACGCTTGTAATACTCACAAAAATATTTGTCCTGGGTAAGAATCAAAACTATTATCCCCGGCTCAAGAATGAGGCGAACTAACAACTGCGCCAAAGGGCCAGTCTTTCATTGCATACTCCAGTATTGTTAATAATGTTTCTCTTTCAATGTATCCAATAAGACGCTGTTACTATGAACGGTTGATTTAATCACCTAGAGTGACGCCATAAGGATCATCGCTATACAAAATCCGCCTTTTATTCCTTCATCCTACACATATTCAATGAATCCTTTCGTTACCTGCAGTATGCCATATTGCAATAGCGATTCGCTTTGAAACACAGAAACGATTATTTGATTTTCCTACGAAAAGTATTACTACACTGATGTCATTTGTTTATGGTGTTACAGTGCCTTCATACTTCCGAGTGTCAGTGAAATCTATCTAGGTAGGATATACATATATGTACCTTATGTGAAATTCAAATTCAAATTTAAATTATTCATTATAAGGCACACATAGATACACTTAATGAAAGTCATAATTATTGATAGTCGTACCGTCGTAGATGTAAAATGTAGATACTATTAACACGGCTGTTTCTTGCTCTGTAATTCATTTCATTGCCTATTCGGTCTTTAGTCCACAATTGCTTTTCCGCGTATATCAATGGAATATTAATATTATGGAATCATTTTTAACCTAGTATCAATTTTGAATTATATACGATATCTTTACTTAATATTTAGGAATATAGAAGGACATTGAATTTAAATTGTACTAGTCTGTTCGTTTCTTGTAATTTGATAAAATAACAAAAATTCAAAAACATTTTGTAACATAGATGGTAATCTTACAAAATAGAGGTCTACAAAAATAAAACGCGAGAAATAGAAAACCAGTGAAACGATAGAAGATAAGAGATAAGAATACAGGGAACCCAGAAATCAAAGCCGAATTCATACGAGGCGTTTCACCGAAAGATTTTCTCGTTTCCGTAATGAAATGTCGAAACGCACACATACTTTCCCATGGTCATAGATAGATTAAGGTACAGAAGGGTACAAGCAAAAAATTTAATTAAACCTATCTAGGCAAAGTATATTTAAACGTTAATCGTTAATCATTAGTATTCGGTAATCAGCTCGTTTAAAAATTAAATAGATTTTTATGAACTGTTTTATTTTTATTTTATTAACTACTATACCACAAGCTAATGTTCAACTTCAAAGTCCTTCTTTATGTTTAGCCGTTAAACGATTGTTTTGAAAAATCACCTAACATATTTGTAACTTAAAAAGGTTTTGGTCGATTTGAAGTAATTAAGATACGTGGATATCAGTTTCATATAAAGAAAGAGGTCATAACCTTGATATAGTTATTTTTATAACTCATCTATTTCATTGCCAAAGCGCTTACATTTTGAAGTACTCGTAAGTACAATCATGCAACGTTATAGTTTAAATTTATTATGCCTGTAATAGTTCAAAAGACAAAATAGTTTTTCAATAGACGCTTCGACAATAAATTCCTGCTTATTGAGATCCCACTGAGACTGCGCATGAAATAAAAATGAACTGTCATTTTTTAATGATATTGCGAAATTCTGATAACACGTATAATATAAAATCCAAAAAAAAATTTCCTCTGAAATGTCTAGACGAATTGCGCCTTAACGTAAATTGTACTAGATCGAAAAAGCTCCAATTTTTGTGCTAAGTTAAGTATTCGGGTCATGTGTCGCGCGCCGTCTTGGCAGCTTGAAAGGCTTTCACTCAGCAATCAGATTATAATCCAGTCTCGCTTCAATTTTAGTGTAACCTGCCAGTACAATTCTTTCTCGTCTGGAAACTGTAATTACATCTCAAAGTTGTCTTCAGGTAACTCTCGAATATCGTTCTGAAATATACAAGTTTACATCTTTTGTTCATAGATTGCTTCAGGTAACGGTTATTACGCAACCGATCCGTGACAGGTTTTTATCTTTATTAGGTTTAATACAAAGTTTAATGACGTACCTAATAATAACAAAGGAGAGTGACTACTTCGCATGCTCTAACAGAAATTCACATAAATTCCACTATTAACTAACATGTAATTCACTGATCATATGATTATCAGTGAATTACATGTTATTTTGTTGTCATATAACTTACTGACTACAGTTAGATTACTATAATTATAAATAAATATATTTATTTCATTAAAATGCTAATTTATAATAAATGGCAAAAGTCGACTATAAAAAAAAACTTATTTGTATTAGAATATCTACTCTGCTCTTATTAATAACTGTAGACTAAAAAAATAACATACATTAAAACAATCAGTATGACAATATTCTTAAAATCATAATTACTAAGACAAACATTTGCATCTCTGAATTTCAACGTCGCCGGTAATTGAATGGTATATTATCATATCTGCACACAATCCGTAATCTATGCCCGCATTTTATTGGAACGCCGTACCCAGCCCTCAGATTTATTCTTCGCGCATAAATTGACGAGACAAATTTCCTTCTCAAGTGATTTAGTGACATTTGTGGCGTGCCAGTGGCTCGTGCTACGTGTCTGTAATATATGAACGTAATGCTTATTGATATAGGTTGAACCGCGTGACGCGATACTTGCTATTTTACATATCGATATTTGGTTTTCAGTATCCATAAGTGGGATATTGTTGGTTATTATTGATATTCTAGTCAAATTTACTGTAGCGATAGTTGGTAAAATGGTTTTGGATTTTTATGCCGATTTTACGTATATTTTGAGTGTTAATTGACTTCGACCTAAAAAAAATCTGGGACGAACTTGATCTCTTTGAGAAATAATACGTTATTCCTCTTCAATAACTAACTCTATTTTACAATAGATAATGATAACTTTACGTCATTAACGAAAAACGAAGATATTTAAATAAAGTCGTGCACGAATAATCTAGATATAAACCTCCAAAATACAACCTACACAGACGGTATGGATACAATAAGCATCCATTGGTAGGCTAAAAGAAACTTTGGGAACGACATGTTTTTCTTCCAATATTCAATAGGGTAACCAAATCTATAGGACGTAGGGCAAAATTAACATTTCACTACTATATTGTTGGATAGGTAATTTAAAAAATCAGCTTTATTCATTTTTATCGTATCGATAATATACATATGTAATATTTTGTATCGACTTGCTTTGCAGCAGCGAAGTTTTGAAGTGTTAGCTATATTCATATATAAATCTTCATTCAGAACATCAATGAATATTGAAGAGGTCTTAGTCAAATGTGAAATTAAAAGCAGCTTTAAATATCTTTTACAAACGACACTATAACAGTGTAATGATGTTAGCAAACCGAGACTAGACATGGAACCGAATATAAATGTCAAAATGATAGACACCATATACAGTGCAATTCAATTAAATCTAAAAGTATGTAAGAGCAACAAGTTTAATACAATACTTGAGTTGCAAACACGAAACCTAGACAGATGGACACACATTTTTTATTATTAGCAAAGATATAAACAAAATGTTGGCTAAAAGATTTTTACATCGTTTTTATAGCGAAAGATATTATCATTAATACTCATTAAAAATAAAAGTTAGTAGTTGCATTGAGGTAAAAAACATGTTAAATATCTCACAGATCAAACATTACACCTCAACCACTCTTGAGTTATATATTTTGTCCGAATATTTAAATTGTGTCACATGGTAAACTCAACAACACCAAGAAGTTACAAGTTCTCTGACTGCCGCGAGCTCGTGACATCGACCTATCATCGAATGAATGATTAAGTATCTTAGTTCAAGTACCGTATACATACTCTTGTTTAAATGAAATGTATTTCAGTTCAATGTTGATATAAACAGTTATTCTACAAATATAACTATCGATTATCTTTCATCTCCCGGCGTAAAATGAAATGACATGAATTCATAAGTGTAATATTTAACTTACTATTTGGCTCGATTCAATATCTTTTCATTCAAAGGCTACATTGTTCTGTTTTCTTTTGAAGATTACCTGTCGTGTGTTTTCATATCAAAATGTACGTATCACATGTCACATTATATCCAAATATATAATAAGACAGAGTACAATATTGAAAATATTAGGGAATTATTAATAATGAAATTTATGCAAAATTTATAATTATGAAAATTTTAAATTTATTCATAGCAAAGAAAAGGCGTGAACATTTTAATTCACAAATAATTACTCTACGCCGACCGTATGCACTGAAGCTTAAAATATAAATTTATATTTTAATTGCTGGACTTTTTGAAATTTCTGCCATATTTAAAATTTGAAAATTAATATTGTCCCTCTTTTATTTCCAGCTCTTTTTTGTTCCACTGCAATGGATTCCTAAAGTCAGAGACACTTGATACTTACTCCTCCATCCTGGCTCATGGCGGATGGTAGAGGTGTTTGTATCCGACTTGTCCATGCTAAGTGTAGTGTTTGCAACTCTGACATCTTAGGATGTCCTTTGAAGCACGCAAATATTAATAAAAAAATGTCACCCACCCATCCAATCCAAGTGCTGATAGTCTGAAGTTGCTTTAAGTTAGATCGCTTACGATCCGTGCGCCCGGGTGACGCGTGGAATTCATCTCTAACACTTCTTTTAATAAAGCACTGCAGCAGGCGAACTACGCTATGAATGCTTTATTAATATTTCTGTTTGCAAAACTACTATAAGACGACGTACATGGTATACCGAGCGCTCATTGCACCGATTGGAACTGGTATCTATATACGGACGCAAAAAACAAGTTCTATTAACGATCTATATAACCTTTTAATGATCAAGATTACTTTAGGGATAGCCAAGAGAATCAGACATAAAGGATCGCTTGTACCAGAGATACAGGACTTCAAGGATCACATATACGGTAGCAGCAGGAATTTAAATACCTTAAAGGCGAAGTAATATAACTATCGAGTAATAATATTGAGCATTTAAAATAATGTGAATGTTATATGTATGTTCTACTTTCATAAGATAATATGCATAAATGTACGTTATTTTGTGCACATAGCACCGATATGGTTTGTTTGTATATATTAGTAATACAATGGTTCTGAAAATGTTCACCTGTAATATATGTAGATATCTTTATGCAAAGTAAAGGTAATAATTATGTATATAGAAATATTAATTGACTAAGATCTGATTAGTGGACAAAATTATTATGCCAGGAATAGCCATTAGAACATTTTTAAAGTAAGTACGAAATAATATCAGTTTTCAAATAATCTTAAGGGCTTAAAGCGTGTCACAAAATGTTAAATTTACAATCCCGCTGTCGGGTCCTCTTGATTTTCTTCGTTCGACTTTGGATTCCATTAGAAAAATGGAAATTTATCAGCCACCGCTTCGAAAAGTAATTTTCGATAAAACAATTTGTCGACGCCGTTCCCCACATCTGTGACGTGGTGCTCCGAGTTTTATATATTTTTCGGAATTATTATAATGTTCGCAATGTGTTTTATTTCAGTGACTTACTTAAAATTAAATCAGTATTCTTCACAGAGTCTGCAATTGACGATGCCATCATCAAACAGTTTTCAATCCCGTCATCAAATCAGTTATAGCAACTGACACTATGTGCACCTGCATTGAAATCCTATTAAATAATTATAATTATTTACATTTAAAATACCAATGCAGCCAAGCATAGGTTTTGTATGAAATCAACAGCGCAGCGGCGCTTTCGGTTATAATTTACAGCGAACCTTAAATGAGGTCTGCTAAGTTTTCAAAGTTCCTCTATTATAATTCTCCTGTGGAACTATAGAATAACATGATATTTCTAGATAGCATGTACGGTGGAAGAAAACACAATTAACAAAACAAAAGAAACGAAATGCTCAAATCTGTTTAAATTAATTAATCATAAGTAATATCTAGACAAAGCAATAATAAATTTTTTATATGATTGCTCCACACATCTATTATCGGTATAAATACAAGATTTTCTTGTTCGTAGTTTTATTTCTAAATGTGACGTATATAATGAAGTTGGTGTGGCTCAATAAATGAGACGAAAAATACGTTGTCTTATATTTTACTAGTCTTACTGTTCTACTGTTAATATACTGCAACGCTATATCAGCCTCAGGTAACGGCTGGCCGTACGCTATGAACTCTCATCGGTATCTTTTCCGAAATTATGTCTAAATCGTTGCCACTCACGAGTTTTCCTTTGTTCCAATTAAGAAACGGAATTGTATATGTATGCATGTGTGTGCCTGTATGTCTTGCGTGGGTACCCTATAAAGCGATTCGCGGATATCGTTCCTGACATCTGCGGCGCGGCCCATCGGTTTTCCTCCTAACTTCACGTTCACTTGTTTACGATGTTTCCTGCACATTTTCTTCGTAGTTCGTTCAAGTTCGCTAAAATAGAGAAATCGTAAGCTTTCAATAAAATAGCTTGTTATATAATATTAATGTAACCTATTTCTCGATGTTGTTCCCATAATCGAAGAGGTGTTTTTTTTGTATTATTCCTGCGTTGACTATTAGTATTTTGAAATGCAATGGACAGTAACAGCTGCAATTTGTACTTCTTACTAATTGTTTTTGAGCAGAATGTGATTATGGATAAAGACATCAAATAGAGTTGCTACACAGACGCAACGGGCTGGGAACAAAAACTCAATATTTTATTCATAATTGTAAAGTATACGGGTATTGTATTAACAACGAACGAATAAAAAAGCAAGAACAAAAGGGTGAAGAAAGAAGAGATACAATAGAAGTAAGTTACCAGCAATTTATCTTGAAATTAGAAATTTATTTTATTGAAATTCTAAAGTGGAGGAAAATACTTCATGTTTAAAGAAACAGCAAAAATTGTGGTTTATCATCAACAACATTTTGTATATATAGTTGTTATATGTATCTATGTATGTAAACTATTTCCTGAGATCATCAATACTAAAGTCGAGTCGCTTTAAACAAAAATGAATGTAACTTAGAGACTAATTAACATAACTTTTGAACATTTAATTAACTCAGTAGCTAGCGGCGTTTAAAGCGAATTTATATGAGAAAAAGAGAAAAAGTTCCAAGTTAATCGACAAAGTTAAACGAGCCATTGTCACCAGCTAAGCCACAATTTATTGATTCCAACGTCCGTATTTGCATAGCGGTACTCACTAAAGGAAGGAATACAAAAAAATGCTATTTTCTAAGATATCGTAGGATTTAAAAAAGCTCCTTAAAATTATAATTGCAAAGCATCAAACTCAGGTCACGTAATTTAGTGTTGTTTTTTAGACGAAGTACCACTCGTTAATAACAGTAGAAGAAAAATCAAAAGGATGACTGCACGCTTGGCAGTTCTTCATTATTTTCTTTGGTGAACGTCGAAGTCTATAGTCTACATCTTATTCAATCTAGAAAAAGCATGCAATTAAGACTGTGCCACTAAATAATTTCATTTTTGACCATATAAAACCGTGTTTACTAACTTTACTCAAAATTGCCACCGCCAATGAACAAGTACACTCGTTTTATAAAGGACGTACCATTCATATTAATTGCAACTCATTTGCCAATTTAACTTAAAAATGATCAATGTAATGAAAAATCAGCGATATTACAATTATTTCTATTAATATTTTCTTAAAAAGCTATGCTTGATTTAATTTGCACTAATTAAGTTTAGTTTACTTTATTTTTGTAGTAAGTATAATACTATGATGATGATCGCAGAGCGATATTTATAAATTAAAATGATAATTCAATATTCATCAAATGTTGATGGACGTAGGTGTCGAGGGAGGCCAAGACTCGCCTTTCTTGACCAAATAGGTCAGGTATTGACTGATGGGGGAGTCACGAGCCTCCGAAACCGGCGTGTGTGTATGAAGAGACTGATGAATGTAGACGAAGCACGTCAGGTTTGCAAGGACAGAG
>DVPR01000858.1:0-12242 GCA_018239345.1 Oxynetra stangelandi | reverse complement strand
ATCCTAGGCTGCATCCTGCTTTCCATCAGGTGGGATAGCAGTCAAACGCGAGCCTATAGCTAAATAAAAAAATAACATAAAAAAGTAACATTTGTTAAATAAATGCAAAGAATTTTATATGTGCAATTCAATTTTATTATAAGTTTAAACTTATTTAGTTCAAAATAAGATCTATTTTCCACCATCTTAATCATCTGAATGATTGTTTAAATAACGTTTATAAAGCGCAAGTATCTTAACACTGGTCGTGGTCTATTGAAGAGCGAGATATAATTAGAAACATGACTAACATGACAAATGGCTTCAAAACTAAATCCGATCCTATGTCGATAAGAAAAATATAAACAGCATTGCGCAGTATCTATTTACATGCCTCCAACCCAATATTAACAGAACGTACCAGAATTTGTTATCATAAATTAAAACTTCACAATATTGCAATGAATGCAGGAATCTTATGTATATTTTATCAAATATTATATACGTATAGACATTTCGACGCAAGGTTTTATTATCTTCATTATTGCGCTAACGATTTTTACAACTTCACTGGCTGGCTGCTGGAGAGGGGTAGGAGTGGTTTTAAGTGTTGAGTTGAAGAGCGCGGCTTGAAATAATTTCTCACAAGGCCAGGCAGGATAACCGAACTATACGCGCCTCTTTTGAGATTTTGATCCTCAGTTGAAGCTATCTAAGTGAAAAATCTATGACGGATAACTGACAGAGATGGCAAAGCACGGAGGATTACATCGTGCCTACTTTGTTTGTTAAAAAATAATATACAAACTTGGAAAAGATAGGACTCCTCTGAAAGGTATATTTATCTGTAAGATATATTCGATTGACCCGATGGTATACTTTTCAATGAATCTGACTGTTGAGCTGCTCGTTGTGGGTTCAATTCCGAGCCGAGATAAATATTTATTTTGTGTGATGAGCACAAATATTTATTCTGTGTCTGGGTGTAAAAATGTCTAAATAAGTATATATTTATATGTATGAATACTAGTACGAGTAGTTCAATATACTTCTGATTACAAGATGTTTGTTATTATTATACCTGAGACGGAGATTCGAGATACACTATAGGCATATAAGACATGTTTGAATTGACCCGTAATAATGACCGTGTTTACCTATTATATATTGATTTATAAAAAAAACATGTTTATTTATAATGAATAAGTTTTATTAATCTCATCATTGTGATTGTCACATTATAGCAGTGCCAGCCTAGTGGTTACGAATTCAGCTCTCACACTGGGAGTCCTGGGTTTAAATCCTGGCGCGCACCTATTTTTCACAATGTGCGTTTAACGTTAAATATCAGTTGATGTAACGTTGAAGGAAAAAATCGTGAGGAAACCTGCACATCTTAGGAAAAAAGAATCTAAGGTGTGTGAAGTCTACCAACCCGCACTATGCCAGCGTGGTGGACTATGGCCTAATCCTTCTTCGCGTCCAGCGGTGGACCGTTCAATGGGTTGATGATGATGATGATAATTGTCACATTTCATTTGTAAATCACATCGTTGATGGCAAATACAGTAAATGCTAATCATATAATATCAAATAATACATTCGAATCGTTAAAAGTCCTTCGCGACACATTATTAAGACTAGCACAGTGTGCCGATAGACGTATAATCTTCTCATTGTACAAATCTTTATGCTTTTCAATTTTATTTTTTGTGTGAAGAGATAAACGCGCGTGCAGCAGTTAAGAAGTGGCCGCTCCCACCCATAGACATCTGCAACCGACCTTGAACAAGACTATTTATCCCATTCGTGCCGGTCACAGACGTGTTGCCACTCTTGAGGACTGAGTTGGTCGCCCTTAGTATTCACATGGATAGTCAATTTTCTAATTAATAACGGATTAATCGATCCAATAGACTTTGGAGAAAAGGCTTTAATATTTTTGTCAGCGGCTCTTACGATGCCTAACGAACAAAAAGGTTGAATGGGTTACATAATGGAAGTAGTAAAACTTTATGGAGCATTGCAATGTATTGGCTTTAAGCTCTGAAACATTGTCACAACATAATCTCCAATGCCAGTCTTTGGACAAAAATTTCAAAGGAAAATTGCGCTCTTCAAATATCAATCACAAAGTAAGCCATCACCAAAGATCAAACAAGACAAATAATTGCTCGTTAAACTATTGACCACCGGTGTTTTATGTGTCGGCGCCTTTGTACTTCTACGGTCATAACGGCAGTTGAATCTCGTGAAGTGAGAATTCGAACTAATGTAAACCTTTTAACGTATAATATAAGGACCACGCAATGAGACTTAGTGAAATGAAAGGAAAGAAATGAAAATGAGGCACTTAAACCGAACTAGACAAACATGCGTACTGACTACACGTATTTTATTACAGAAGCAGTATGATTGAAATAAGAAAAATGCAAGTAAAACATAACTGTTGTAGAACCGGTATGCGACATACGCGGTACCGGGAAGGGCGCAAGCGGAGTGCGAGGGAGACGGTGTTTCCATCAGCGGGAGAATATACAAATATATATGAGAAAAAGGAAACGCGAAACTGATACATCTGGTAAGCGTATTTACTAATAAACATATTTGAAACGGTAGGTATAGGGGTTCTCCTTTTAATAAAGGGATGTGTTAACCTATTTTTATGCTATAGAACAAGCATAGGAACAATCCGCGGATATAATATCAAGCGACGCGAAACATTTGCTGCGTGAAACCGCTTATAAAAAAGTACTAGCGGTCAACTATGTAATTGCTGAGCGCACTTTAGTTAATGACTATCATATTACTTGCAATCATTGAGTTGCAGAGTGTGAGCATTTCAGATTTTGTTTTTCGACTTGTTGTTATCCGAAATTTCGACTGGCAAACAGGTACCTAAATAATTACATATAATTTACCATATCTTATTTTAATTTTTGCTAAGCATATAGCGGTTCTAAAATCAACACGTACCTATTAGATAGACGGGGCTGATTTCATGTTATTGTGAATTATTAAAATGGGTATGTCGCCTGATTAAGATCGCAGCTTAAATATTGTTTAATTCATATTGTTTCTCACATTCGTCAGAAATATTCAAATGCAAATTTCGTGAATAAATTAATTTCATATAATACTGCCATTTTTCATACAGAACAGTAATGGAACATAAAACATTGATGTTATTTATATTAAATGAATCTGGCGTCAGTGAAATGGTAGTGTATTGTGAAATGTTTTTTTTTTAACGACCGAATGTTGATGGAATTTCAAATATAGAGGTAGATTTATTTTTCTTTTTGATGCGTGCGACATGAAATTGTTGAAGCACTTTTTATAGTGTTAAATAAAATATTGGCTTTTATTTCAGAGAATTGTATACGAAAATTGTAGTTCCATCCTATAATAGCATAAACGAATATATTAGCTTAAGTAGGTACTGCACCTTTGCAGCAAAAATACTGCAAAGCGATTAATGACATATCTTACTAAAAAACCACGATATTTCTTAGATCGATAGCGAATTTTAAAATTGTTATATTTTTTGTCATGTATATTTTCTAAATACCTCTATATAGGAACAAGCGATAACTGATCTATAAGGTACCGAGAAACACAAGACACGTGTCGGAATATTATACAACAATATAAAAATGTTAATACATTAAAATTGTCAGTTATTACAATTGTTTCGCTTGGTACGGCTGTTCACACACGTTGCTACTTTGACAAAAAAATATCTATTAAATCGTTTAGTAATGCATTTTCATTGCTCGCCTCGGTCGTCCAGTGAAGTGAAAGGAAGAAGCATGCGTAAACTGACACTAATAGATATACTAACGTCACTTTCTTAATGGATATTTCATAAAAAATCGGAGTTATGAGTGACGATGAGTTAATTAATGACTTTTCAAACTTTTTAGTCAGCATTCAGCAGCTAGACCACAGCTTCGCAGACAACTGCAGTCAATCTAGAAGAGGAATGCAAAAAAAACGGAAGAATTTTAATAGCGAACACTTAAAAAGCGGATTAATATTAAAAACAAAAACCATGATAGCAACTAAACATCGCTTTTGTTGGAAAGTTAAGTTAAGTAAGTAAGAAAAGTTAAGTCGCGCCTAAAGAGATTTTACTTCAACAACATAACAACATTCTAGAAACATTTGAAGAACGCAATACCTGAATATGCAATGCAAGTGTACCAGAAGTACATGCGACTGAGTTTTTCAATCGCGTAGTGTGCAAATGGCCTCATGAATAGCGCTGCAACGCGACGTGTCGTCCGTTTTGACATTTTAATGTGCCATTTGGCCGCCACTCCTTAATGTCACACGCTTTTGTTTCGCGGGCGAATTTGTTAACGTTCGTCCAATGACAAATTATTCTACTTTCCCCGTTTCATTATGGGTGTGGCTATATAAACTCGGAAACCGGTATTTGCAGTAACCAAAATTACTTAAATGCAGAACAAGTGTTAAAGTACGTACTCTGCTAATATACATTTTTCATACACGCCACGTCGATAATTACTGTAACGAAAACTGAACGTGGATAGTACATTAAATAACAAAGCAGATATTATTATGATAGAGTTCACTACAATAGACCCCTATTATAAATTAGTTTTACTTTGGAAGTCAAAACAATTTTGTTATATTCTAAGCCGTTATATGTAATTAAGTATTCCAGTATTTCTAGGTGAGTATCAAAAGCGTCTTAAAGTTCGCTATTTTGCTTCCGTTAATGGAAAATTACTACTTACAACTACCAGTGAGGTAACCATGGCGTTTTATTTTCTCGGACAGCACAATTTCAGTTAATAACTGTTTATCTTGCTCCATTAGATTTCTTTGTTACTAGTTTTTCCACTTCATTTAGTATAATGCAGATTCACATCATTATGTACCACATAATTGAACTAAAATAGTCTTTAAATGCAGATAGGTCTAATTTTTTCCAAGTTTACTTTTGAATTCAGCAAATAATTCAACCCGAGCATGTAATCATCTACCATATCTCTCCCTTCCGAAACAATTACAAATTTATTAAAAAGCGTTTGTGTTTGTTACGGAGAATACTTCGAATGATACCCTACTTCTCGCTGAAAATAATAGGGTTATATCGGATTTCTCGCGGTATTCACTAAGGGTAGCGGCAGTTCAATATACATAAGGAAGATACGTAAGCTCCGTATGAAAGTAAGCGTTGTCATTGTGATGCCGTAACATTAAATCGGAACGTTTCGAAAGCCCGGAAATTAAACAACCCAAGAACTGTTGAATTGCAGAATTTTGTTAAAAGACATTACATACATATGTGTATATTTTTACTATATTATAATCTCAACAACGTGGCGGCAACTTATGTGGTGTAGCAAATATCTATAGACGATCATGTCCGCATATCTTCTGATAATCTATACAATTGAAAAGCAACCCTACCTTCTCTATTACCACAATAAAAATTGCCTAGATTCCTATAAAATAAAGTTTCATTTCAAAATATAAGACAACATATTGAAGTGTCAGGATGCAAAAGGACCTGAAAAACGGTGAACCCTTGAAAGGTTTTTTTGGTTTCAAAATCGTTTCCTCGGTATCGAAGTTGACATCACCCTATTTCTAATTGTCGATTTAGTGACCGGTATTGAGACTAGACTGCCTTTTTGTACCCGTCTTGAGGGCGTGGCCAATACAACAATCGTACTGTTCCAGAAAGTTCTAGAATAATCGAGGACGTATCTGTTTGCAATAAAAAGTGAAGCTTATTTCGCAGACATAAGGTTCATATGAACTTCCAAACCAAACATGTTTACGCTGATTGACGCCTTTTCCGCGTATGTAAAACATAAGTAGTATTATGACCTTCATGTATACATGTTTTCGACGACTTGTAAACATCTCCATCGTTTTCTTTCTGGAATATTCGATGGCAGTTCGTATTGCTGATATATAACACAAGTTTCGCCCTATCTTTTTTCACATAACTTTTGTCAGCCAACCAGCTTTTGTCTGATACTTTATTTCTGCATCCATTTATTTAAAGAAATAAACATAATCCAAAAAAGGAAATCCAATACATTTGTTAAAAGTCACATGAAACAGTTCATATTTTGATAATATGATATGAAGCTAAACTAACACTTGGCGATTAAATACGAGTATATGGTTACAATAGTTTAACACTCAATCATTACATGGATAAATCTATTTTATATGTACAGAAAGTTATACAGAAGCGTGTTATTAATAAAGTTTGTAGACATAATGGGAACAAGGTTTCATTGCAAAATATTAAATAAATATACAGCCAAAAAATAATAAGCGAAAACTCGTCAAAAATTCGCACAATTTACTTCTGACCTGTTTCCAAGGCGTTATTACATCGCGCAATTAACATTAAAAACGTAAGAGAACTCACCATCGCATGCTACCTCCACAGTTATTAATAGCCAAAATAAGATTTACAGGGCATGAAACCCGAATGTCAAACATAAGGAAAAATTCATGAATATTTAAAATAGAGTAGGGAGTATCATAAAGAATCATAAGTACCTACCTACCAGCGGGACACTAATTGCGCCTACACCGCTCATACTTGGCTTTTTCGCGAGACATGCAGATTCAGAAAAAAATGCCTCCAGCATTCAAGAAAGGTCTACATACAATATTTTTCACTCCTTATCGTCGAGCGCTTGGTAAACCTACACGAGACGCAATTTCGCTTCCGGCAGACGCTTGTGTGCGCAAAACACGAACTCATTAGGTGAATATTATGCTATCGGTAGTACTCGATACCGCTACACATTTCATAACTCAGCATACGAACGAAATAATGCCGTAAGATCAGTGCAATACATTTTAAAATGGCTTGTAAACATAAAGGCACTTACACCACGCAAAATGTCCGTAACACTTTGCGGCTGATTTAATGTAGCGTTTTGTCCCTTAATATTATACTTCACTGGAAAATCGAGTGGTTGCACGAATGTATCTACTTTCTGAGTCATATTTTGATTAAAATATTCTAAATATTGCAGTTATTTAGGTCTATCTGGTTATTGTACGTCAGAATCACACTATAGAAGTGTTGTAACACATATATTATCAGTGAATAACTCGCAAGTACATAACAATCCAATTAACTAATAAAAGTGTACCGTGTGTATTTCACAAATAGACATATCCATCCAAATAATTTCTTTTCATTGAACTAACGCACGCGCAAATTTAATTGTGCACAAATCTCCAGGCTTTCTTTTTAATGCCATATCGATTGTTACATTATCAATATCTTAAAGAGCGTGAACGGTACGAGCAGAAATAGGGTCGAAAACGGAGGTCGTGTGCGACAACATTAGCCAATTCTCGCCCACACGCACCAAACTTTCTATTGTCTTATAAAGAACCTGAGTCCTGGGATCCTGGCACCTTCAGATGGGATAGTGAATGTAGATCAGTAACACAAATAGATTTAATATATCACGAGTGAATTCGTGATATGGGTCAGCCCGCCCGTTCGAGTTTCATAGCCACCGTTGATGGTGAGGTATGAATTTTATTAACGTAAACGCAACACGTGCTCGCTGTTTTATTGTAGCACTCATAAAACATTTTTATATGCGTTTTGTCTGAAGGATCGTAAACATGGAATCCGGGGAATATGAGCTGTGGCCCTATTATTATTCCTTTACATTTTTCTTTTCATATTCAACACACGATATCGCTTAGTAATGTAAACATGTTATTGACAGGAACATTTTCATAATTTTTGAGGACTCAATATTTGTTAAGGTGAATAATTAACATACGAGGACACTATTTTTATCGGATATAATAAACAAGTAAAAGACGCGTGAGAATTGCATGTGCTAAGCAGGTATAGGAAATAGACATTTTTCTTCTAGAGTGAACAAAATTATTAAAATTCTTTTGCATATATGCACGGTAAGCGCTACGCGCGGAAACTGTGACCCTAACAAGGTATTACTGTTATTAGAATAAAGCTCTGATCGAGTATAAAAGAGAGAAGAAATTTCTCTAGGAAATTGAGAAGATAATTTTTATATAAAAAATACTTGTCTTTTTTATGATAGCTACATATATGTATGTGTTTTATTTATATCACATCGTATTATTGATGACTTCATGAATTCCTCATTCATAATCTTGTTCACATTTAGTATCTTACAAAACTCAAGTGACACTCAATACGTCTTCGCTGGATTTCTGTTAAGAATTTTCTTCTCAAAAATATACGAAACTCGGCCGATATAGTTATTTAAAAAAAATACATGACAAACTATATAATATACACACGAAAAAATATGTGACGACATAAAAACATATGACATACGTCAAGCAACAAGCACAGTTCACCAAATTAACAATTTTCTCGTGACTGTACTTATAGTCTTCGTAGAAACCCACAGCTATCATCTATGGATATAAGTAGAACGTGTATCGAACGTGTAATGAGTCCGCTGCCGGCTAATTGCGCCCGCGCCGATTTAAATATATCAACGTGAAGTGCAATGGCCTACCGGTATTTCGGTCGGCTGAAGAATCCATTAGTCGGTATTGATGGATCTGGTCAGATTCCTAGCCTTAAGATAGATTGTCATTGATGCAGAGACACTGTGCGCTCAGGAATGTTGCACTTGGTTTCATTGTCAGTGATCGGGCTGCGTCCACGACTGCGATTTCGTCTTCACTCGCTGAACGATAAAATTTCATTGGAATCCAACTGGTTTACGGACAAAATTTACATGTGTTTGAAGATGACGGAATCACACAGCTTAACCCGTTAAGTACTTTGCTCAGCATGCCGATCTAGCTTGGGGAGGCATGGGTGTAATTCCAGATCGATCGGTAGTTTAAATTATGAATGTGGATGGACTTAGTTTGAACAATTGCGTGTTTCCATGGCAACTACGACACAGAATTCGGTTGTACAGTATGAATTTGAGGCGTTGAAGCAGCATGATTAAGAATTTTCTAAACATTGGATTAAGCAAATCAATTGAAATTAACTTAATTGAATATTTCTTAATCTTTGCTGCAATAAACGTGAAATATGATCATGGTCGGAGGGAGCTTGTGAAGAAGGACTTCGGATGGATCGGAAACTATTCGGACTAACCCGAAAAACGTATCATATAGTAGCTTTAAGCAATACCTTGTGCGTTAAGTTGGTTTCCGGTCTTCGTGTATACTAGAGGCGACCATCTCAGTCCTCAAGAGTGGCAACACGTCTATGACTGGCACGAATGGGATAAATAATCCTGTTCAAGGTCGGTTGCAGATGTCTATGGGTGGCAGCGGCCATTAGCGACTGCTGTGTGCCAATTTGTTACATAAAAAAATCAGTGCCCTCTATAAAGAGAGCTCTTATATCCATAGATCATGCATTTACTTATACATCGTGCATTCTATACGTTTCGTTGTCCGATTATGTAATGGAACTTAGATAACTGGGTCATGCAGCGAACACGTTCTGAAATGTATCCTGCGAGATACCGATGTAGGAGCGAAACGTTATCTGAATATTGCCGATCGCTTCTTACGTCATCACTAAATTTCTTACTCGAGGTATTCTAACTTGTATTGAGATAAGCTACTCAATTAAGTATTGTATTCACATCGAATGGAAATTATTCAGTGCTGCTATTGTATCTTGCCATGTCAAATATTAACCAAACTGCCTGAATATAATCCTCAATTCTAACGTTGCTAAACATGTAACGCGGAGAGAATAGCAAACTGATGAACAATCCCAGTCGGTCTCTAACAGTATTACAGGAATAACACTGTTTGTATTAGTGCCTTCACTATGCCTATTAATAGCACTATAAGCTGGCACTGATTGTTATGAAAACCGCAGGTATCGGACTGCTTACAACTTTAATTCAGCAAATATTTACATATTATATGAATATAACAATGTACTTATGCATAAAGCCAACATAAAGCGTAAAGCGCTTTGGTATATAATGAATATTACTGCGTTCAAAAGCTGATTTGCGGATAGGTCAAAAAGTAAGTGAATAAGTAAGGTACTTGGAGGAGTATTCAATGAAAAATATGTACTATGAATTATAAATATTCTAATGCAATATATAGTACGTAACATCAATCACGATACACGAAGTACATTTGAAAGATTTTGTTTTATTGGTAACATAAATTTTTTGTGCGTTCCAAAAAAAAGTCAATGAAAATAAATATTAAATATTACTTCTTTCGTAACACGTTAATTTTTTCGCGCTTTATTTATTAATATATGTATACATAAGTGTCCTTATATGGTTCATAGGCCTGAATAGGCTGTACGTACCACTAAAGATACTTTATTATAATTAAACGCTCCGTTCCCGTGTAACAAGAAATGTTGCTTTCGGTTTAACAACTACGGGTTTTCTGAGAATTCATGAGTTCATAGATCCTTATTAAGAGGCAGTGTTCGAAACATTTTCCTCGATCGTAAGCACTATTTACCTGAAATTTAATTTAACCTTACGTAATCTTATGGAGACACAAAGGGTATTAGGAAATTTGAATGATGATGAATTATTCGATTTAATCATTTTCTTTCATTGACGTTTAATGCAAGTAAAATACGCACATATTTAAAATACATTTTACTAAAATAATCTAACATAAATGAAAAGATTCAATTAATTGCATCTTATTGCTATAACAAGCACACTCCAAGAGTACCAAAAACATTTCTAGGTACCTACCTACTATAGGGATAGTACCACTAGTACATAATTTAAAAATCCGAAACACCCGCTTTATAGACGCATTATAATAAAACACACATACAGCCAATATTAAACCTCAACTGCAGCTGATCGAGGCTGACATTTAGTATAAAGTAATAAACGAGCATTACCCATACATTATTACTTCCCTTTATATAATGCTAACGGCTATATATAAAGGTGTGTATACATTATATAATATTATGTAACAAACATGTACTAACAGAAAAAATTTAATTCCCACTTAAATATATTTAAGGCTTCACCAAAGTTGTATTCTGCATCTCAGGTTATGTATGTCAATTTATATTCCAAAGCAATATATTTCTTAAACTAGAAAGGCTTGTAAAAAGTCAATTGTTTCCCCGTTCTAGCTGAAGAATCCGCGCAATGTCGATGTCAATAAAAATCTCATTATCAACGGAACACTTTGTGTTACATACTAACACATCCAGCTGACGCTCACTGTTGATACTCAGCTCGCGTGTTGCTAATAAAAGCACCAAGCAATTACATCTGTAAATAACCCACGATTTCATATACATAGATCAATCTGAGTTTAACGCAAGCGATTGATATTTTGGTATCTTGTCGTTAACATGGTAATTGTAATTGGTCCGCCGCTTAACAAACCCCACGCTTCACTTACCTACGCTTACGGAGCAGTTTCAAAGATACTGTTACTATTAAAACTTTATAAACAAAGAAGCTTTATAATAAAGAAGAAAGCCGAGAGCGAAGACCTCAATTGAACATCCGTTTTTACGAACTATACTGGAATAATTTTATACTAGGACACGAACAAATTTTTCAACGTTTCTATCTCGTTAATTACCACTCCATTTATAGACCTTTCCGCACACTGCAAAGAGCCACCGCGTTAATTCACTCCGAATCGGCTTCGCCGCTCACCTGGATTCCACTGAAATGCAATTCGCAGCAAAACGAACTCGATTAAAAGTTCCACGCTCTATTAATAAAAGTTTTATTTGACAAATGTAGGAATGAGTAATTTGAACTATCGCGATAATCTCATCGCAACGTAAATTACTCGTTTCTATTACTTATTTTGGCATTTCGACCGCACTATGCCGCAGAGCATTATACCTACATAATTATATCCATCCATCTCTTTTTAAAAGTCCGATGTTTGTTATTAGCTTCGTTATTTTCTAGCATAGATGCACGCCACTTTGCCCGGTACGGGCCCTTTTCAATCCAACAGTATCCCACTGTCTTCCTGAACTAATCAGGCCTAGTCGAAAGACATCCTATACTCCTTTTGCACAAATTTAATGACTTATCTTTCCCATAGGTTGTCAGTTTTTCGAACGATGCGAAGGTTGGTATACAGGTATTAAAAATAAAATAAAAAATAAATAACCGTCACGCCAGGTCCCTAGCGGGGTAGGCAGAGGCACGGAGTGCCAAACATCTCTAACCTTGAAAACCTGACGTGCTTCGTCTACATTCATCAGTCTCTTCATACACACG
>DVPR01000857.1:0-12245 GCA_018239345.1 Oxynetra stangelandi | reverse complement strand
GCTGCCCACCATAGCCTTTACTATGGTGGGCAGCGAAATGTCATGTCCAATGGCTGTCACGAGTGCCACGCGTGGCTGTGCCTTCGTTGGGCTCCCTCCCGGCCACCCGACACAGGTAACTGCCGAAGCACCCATGCCCCGACAGCACCTGTGTCAGGCGGAACGAGAGGACCCCCTGTCGTCGTCCGGGCCAATCGGCCAGGCAGGGCCAAATCGCCGCCACGATGGACCGGCCAGAGCTGGCCAAGCCATCACTCCATGTGACGACGAGTTCGGCGACAGTTTTACGCCTGGTTCGAGATATTCTAAGATATTTATTTAATTATAAACTCTCAACAATAGAACATGAGATTCAATCTCCATGATGTACCTACTCTTTAATAGAGCAACACCTCGTGGGTATAATTATTTATTAAAACTTATTTTAATTATAACGTAATGGAAATCAGCGCATTGCAATCCTCTTTAAGTTAATTATTTACTGCGATCGAAACGGTCGGCGCTAGGTTTCAAGAGATCGGAGGAAACTTTGAGGATGGAACCGGCTGATACTAGGTTTCACTTTATGACGTTACGTGATCTTTCTTCGCAGCTTTTAATTTCTTCAAAATATTTAATTTACTTGTTTTTTTTCACTGTTTTAATGTATTAGATTTTTTTTACTATTTAAATGTACCTATTATGCAATTTCAAATCAAATTTAGTTACCCGTTTGTTCGTATACAAGATCTAGGGCGGATTTCATGTTTTATGTCATATTTCATGACTGTGTTTATACATTAGTATGTAAGAGATGCTCTTGTAAATGCCTTAACAACATTTTGTGTGTATAATTATATATAAATTGATTTACTTTTCATCTTCTTGGTTACTTATATATTTGAATAGATTAATTTTGAGAAATGTCTGAATAATTTTTTTAACTTTAAATTAATGTTTAATTTTCTTCTTGTTGTTGTTTCGTTGCGTATCCTTCAGAGAACTAAGGGCATTGACATAACTAAAAAAACTACATAGCTACAAGAACTACATAAATTTGACCCGAATTACGTTGAATTGTTGTTTAATTCGCAGCCAGGTCGCGACAGAAATCTTCCGTCAAAATTTTGCAAGTTTTGTCCTGACTTGTTTCAGAACACCATCTACGCGTCTAAGATATTTCATAAAAATAAAACTTTATTCAAAGTCGATGGCAAAAGTTTCGGCTTCTTATAATACTTTCTTAAATATCAAAGCAAAGTTGATCTAACTTTGGTAACCTAGTGCCTAGTTTGAAGCGCGCGTTGGAACTTGGTTTCAACGAGGATATCGCGTTATGACTGAACACGTGTTGGGAAAATAACTTGTTCCAGAAGTTCGCTCTAAAGAGCAAATTTCTGGAACAAGTTATTCCCAGAACAGCCTTTATAGATCTTGCTTCGCAAAGGCTGAAACTAGATGTGATGAGGAGATTTTATACGTTTTTCAGTTACCTCAGACCATTCCGGGCGCACCTGTACTCTAGATGATACATAAATACGCTGCAGAACAGAACAGAATAATGCCAAGCTTCTGCTGCGTAACAGCAAAAATGTATACAATGATGATTTAGCAATCGAATTTAAAAACTAACGACTACTTAAAATAGAAGTTAATAAAGAATATCAGGTGTTGTGGGAAGCCAAGGCTCTCCTATCTCGACCGAATAGATCGGGCACTAGCTGATGAGGGAGTCTCCGAAACCGACGTGTATTCATGAAGAGACTGATGAATGTAGATGAAGCACATCAGGTTTGCAAGAACAGAGATGTTTGGCACTCCGTGCTCTCTGCCTACCCCGCTGGGGATCTGGCGTGACGGTTATTTATTTATTTATTATAAAGAATATCAGTATAAAATTACATGGTACTGTTTTATAATGTGATGAATTAAATAGTATAATTAGTTAATTGGTTTCACCTGACTCGACTGGTAGGAAATACCATTAGGTGACTAGTGGGAAATGTCAGTAGGTATGTATACATATAGTCTGTCCTTTAAATGTTCACAGCCATAGAGTATATATAAATAAGATGATCAAAATTTAAGCCTATGCTAAGGAGCTAGTGGTCGATTTAGTTACTAAATTATTTTATTTATATTGTAATTCACTGAATTAGCCAATATCCAATATTTAACAGTAAAACTAGGTTTGGCAATTTTGTTATACTTAATTGCATTATTATCTAGGAAGTCTTATTAAATCACTTGACATCGCGCTAATTGTTTCTAAATGTATTGAATTTATTCCCGTTTCCTCATTCATATTTCTCTCTGTGAAAAGAAGTCCTATTATTAAACAGGTGATGTATGGGTATATACATTCATACGTGTAGCTCTGCCTGCTATCGACCACCCAATCAACCGCCCTTTCGATCTCAAAGCCCCTATTATAATTTGAGTGGAAAACAGCGGAAATTTTGCACGAATGTTTAAGCAAAAGCGTATCGAGTGGTGTTTGACATTCGAGTGGCTCCGGGCCCGCTGTGTACCATCGACAAGGAGAGCACCCACAGCACCGATTACCCGATGAATGAACATTACAGGACGTGTTCCAGTGTATTTAGAGTATCGAATTTTATGAAGATTCATTATCATAAGCACGTTATTAGCTTGCGTTTACTTAGTAATATTCAGTAACGACCTTCCTTCACGTAAGTAAGTCTATACTAAGAAATGTTTTAAAATTCATCTTAGGAAAGGGCTGACGCCACCGTCAAATGACGTCACATTAGACTAAAATGATTCACCAATTGTCGAGGGTTGTTTTAAGAATCTCTGTTGCAGCTGTTATGTGTAGGTACTGCTTGAAGAAAAGTTATAGCGATCCCCCAAAACCCAATATATCTTCATTGTTCATTTCATTGAAGATCTGTTCATTTTTCAGTTGGTATCCTGGTTCGCTTTGTTTCCAGTTAACTCGTTAGTCGCCTTTATAATATCTCCATGGACTTTTCTACGACTTAAGCATACAATGCCGGTAACGAGAGGTACTACAAACAAACGGGTACCCGAGATTCTGGGTACTGTAGTAGTCAAAGGAACTGGAAGGAGAAGAAATAACAACTCGCGACACAAACGACTTTTGAACTACGAATTCACTTATCCGCGAACTCTACTCAAATTAAATTACTCCGCTCTTTTGCAGTGCATTCTTATTTTGTTTAGCATTTTATCGATCATCTCTATGGCATCGTCCAATTTTTAGCTTTTCGCGAGTGAATAAATTATTCTTGGAAGGAAATAAGTATGGTTGATATGATGTTAAATTACTTTTTAATACGTTCACATTGTTGATACATCTATTAGTAGAATTTTATGTATAGAATTTTATATATCAGAACTATCGCAAACGACCTCAGAATTCAAGCTAACCATGTTTAGAAGTCATCATCGAATTTCAAAGATCAACGAATCAAGAACAAGATCAACAATGTATGTAATATGATCGCTAAACGCTAACGAGTTCTTGCTTTACAGCCACTAGTACGTAGCAAAGCCCAAGGTACAATGGAAAATAGAGCGTGATGGATGAACGGACAAATTGTTTGTATACATGCTCTTCTCGTTTTAGACTTTCATACAAAATAACTCCACGCGTGAGAAACTGCTCATAAATTATGTTTATTTGATGTAAAAGGAATATATATGTACATATACATCATAGTCAATTGGGCAATGAAATATGATGGATTGGTAAAAGAAAAGGTAAAGTGATAATAAATATTATTGTTGCCATAATTATGTCGTGAAGGTCGTGAACCCAAAAGGGTTTTACGTAGTTTTTGGCCGGGCACAGAAGTGTTGCCATTATTAAGGACTGAGATGGTCGCTCCAGTGTGCATGTATATTCAATCTCCTATCGAGTGCAATTGTGCTACTCGCTCTGTGGGCCACATGACCGTATACGACTACATCCTTCAGAGCAATCCGGTTATCGGGAGAATAAAAATAGAAACATTTCACATTGGAAATTGTGCGCGAGGCTTGAATGCGAACATGTACTTGACTGGTGGCTCCGGTCGCGACCGCACAATGGCCTGAATGGTTCCAAGGTGCTCATTGCACGGAGATTAATCTTGTCGGATTGACGGGGGTTCGCTTGTTGCCGCCGGCTTTTGTTGAGTATTTTTTTTCGATTTTCATCTCGCTTTGGCTCGAGACAGGGACGGCTTTTTGATTTATGCGTGGCAATAATAAAAGTGTTAGTACATATATATACAAAATCTACTTGTAATATTGGTGCTATTAAACTACCGACATTGTTGATATTTTATAGTTTTTCTTTTGTTTTATACTTAAGTGATTGCATGAATCTAGTAATTTCGGACTGTGGAACATTTGTTTTGGTAGTTGAGATTGCTTGTACTATTACTACAATCATTGTCATCGGTTCTATTCACTCTGTAATTCATATATACAAATTTGTGTTAATAAATTAGTAATATTATTTAGCAGCATATTTGATCGCACAGTAGACACATATTGCTTTTCAGTGCATTGAACGTTTAACGTCGAATGATGGCATGCATAACAATATAAACAAAACAAATCTAAGGTATATACATATATGTATACCAGTGGATATGACAATGTACCAAAATGTATCCACGGAATATTATCGATCCTGAGCATGTACACGGCATAAGATAACGTAATAACATTATATGACAACTATGTTACAAAATATTAACAAAGCAATTTCTCGAGTGGCTGAATTTCAAACTTACGTAAGTGGCGCGTTGAGAGGGGAGTAATTATTACGCGCATAACACAACTCCGCATGAAATTATCACCGAGCAAATCTTTGTAATTACAGTAATTCCAGCCACTCTGTAAGTCTCGAGAATTTGAGAAAGACATACACCCCTTATTCATAAATTCTAAATAGCTCGCATTTTAGACAATGAACGTATTGTCTTCTTAAATATTTCGAAACCCAAAAAGATTTCAACGTTTTTCTAAATTCGGTTACTTAAATTCTGCTAAAGACTTACGAATCTATATATTTTTTCTATTTCAAACGTTAATATTTAAAGCTGTAATGTCTTCAGCTAGAACTAGAGATACAGATAATAAAAGCTAGATTCATACATCCGTGTTAAATATAACAATATTTGGTAGTTTCATAGTGAAGTAGTTCAAATCCCTAAAAATTATATCCCATTTTGTATAAATTAGAATATATCGTGTAATAAATTTTTATTTATTAATATAACATACGTTTTGTGTAGCTACCTTTCGTCTTTAGTTATCCATGATCCATCTGGAGAATTGCTCAAAGAGATCGCTCCCATGACGGTAACTTCGCTATTGTATAGCGAGCGCTGTTGATGTAAATACTTAACAGATCTGGGTTGAGAGGAAGACCTTGAGGCCCGCAGCCCTCATGATACTCACCAGTGTCGCAGCGTGAGATGAGTCGATCAGTCATTCCGTCACGTGACAGACTGACACTCAAAATTAATTTTGCATTTATAATTTTACTATGCATATATAACTACTTTTAACTTTATACCTACTTTCTTTATAACTATTCTCTGCCTATCGCGCTAGGAACCTGGCGTGACGGTTATTTATTTACTACTTTTTGTTTTGGGACAATTTCACACACGGCCATCTAATTCCAAACTGGGTACTTAAACAGTGTCTGTGTTATGGCAACCTGATGGCTGATAGACCAACTTATGTATAAATGTACGTGTTAGTCACGTATATAATAAATGCTTCTTGTGCTCTTTTGAAATTAAAATACATATAGAGGATAAGTCCTAAGTTATAATCGATTAGTCACGAAGAACACTCGTTCAAAAGACACCGGTTCTCTGCTGCCAACTGTTACAACGCTAGCGGCCGTTATCATGGATATGTCACTCACAATTCTATCACGGGAAAAGATTCAATTAGTCACTGGTACGAGGCCCATTTGAATAGCTTTACAATGAATTTTACACGGTCATTAGTTTTTTTTTATTCTCATGTTCTTTATCTTTGGTGCAGTGCAATGGACGATAATTGGTTACTGCAGTCTATGGATTACCACTTTACATGACTTCTCTTTATAAGCAGCAAAGTTGATGCAGTAAATTCCAAACGGAGCTAAACATACAGCACCGACATAAAACAAACACATCATATGCGTGGCTTCTACAACTAACAAAGCTTCATATGTTATTATGCTCGTACTACAAAATGAAACCTATTGTTATTGTAATATAGTCTAATTCTGTTTGTATAGCAGTTTAGCCACATTACGTATGCAACTAACGCACTGCAAGGACAACAATGCGCATGTAAACAATTCAATATGCATATAATTATATAAAATTCAAACTTAGTCCATCCATTGGTGATATTTTGTTATTGCCGGTTGTTCTGCATGATGTCAATTATTCAGGATTGCCGGGCAGCAAACAAAGGCGACAACCCCTTCGGTTTCGGTACCTGGTTTCCTTTTAAAACGTGGTTCTTTTGTCTGTTCGCTTTATACGAGAAATTCCTACTCTTGTTGTTTTCCTTTATCCAATTGTTTCTATTTTCTCTGTATTCGGCTCATTTTATTCGGACATAGGTTTTTAATTGACTTTATGTGAATATTCAGACGACTAGTTCTGAATTGTCTTTATAATCAATAGCTTTCAAATCTGGGTTTTCCCGGTAAAAGTCAAGAGTCTCAATGTTTCAAAAGATCGACTATAATATCCTAGAGGCGATGATACACCCCTTAAGAAGTAGTTATGATTCTGGAAGTAACTTTAAATAAGACTAATACTAAACTATATGGATTGTATTCGGGTCAACTTATACTGATCATTGTATCGTAACGGACCTATTCCTGTTACTCAATTGTCAATTAATACTTATTAACTCATGTATTTTATATAGATTAACAGTTGCGTCTACAGTCCATTTTGAGGTTGATTGTGGATATCCATAATCAGTTGCCACTTTTCACTACAGTGTGTTCGTTTGGTACCATTATTTCGAAAACAACTTAAACTTCACATAGATGTTTTTACCAGAACGACTTAAGGGCAATATTTATACAATATTTATGATTAACATTAATTAACGCAAAATGCGAACGAATAAAGTGCTTAAGGTGGTTAACGCTGCGGTGACCTCGTGTATATGAAAATATCTCAAGTTCTTGAAAAGTAAATAACTGAAAGCATTCGAGAATTCTTTCGCCCTCGAGACATTGTATAACGATACATAATACGTAGTAGGTACGTGAGTACATATTGATGAATTCAAAGCGATCGAATCGATCGTCGATATATTTGAGTAAACAAGACCATTATATACCGAATACAATACATTGTGTGATATAACAGGCATCGGTTTTGCGAATTGAATCTGAAATGTGAATTTAAAAGAGATACATACATACATATGTTGCATATGTATGTATGTATGTATGTATCTATCGCGACGTTGCCAACGATACATTTTGCTTGAATTTTTTTTTGCATCTGATGGGTTAAAATCGTTTTCTTTTTTTTATCTGCTGCCAATTTGAATTTTGTTTACTCGCTGGAAGGTTGTACATTATGCATACACTACATTAAATGTACTTTATCTGTATAGAATATTCAATTGTTATTCGTTATTCAACTGGTTTTTTTTATAGTTAACAAAAATATTTCGTTTGTTTCAGGTAACGGAGTTTGGCCATCAACGATCCATCGAAAAGATCTTTTGAATGTCACGGTGAAGGGAAGATTTTATTAATTTATATTATATTCATATTTTATGAAACAACACAACGCAACAACTCGAAACGGTACGAAATTTCGTTTTTGCCTGTTTGAATTCTTTTACGTACCTATCAAGCATATGTAGCGATCTGTTCCTCGTCTACTTCCCTAATTCCTCTGGATATATATCGTAAATGTCATTAATTAACTTTCTTTAGTTTTTCTTTATTAATTGTGACATAATTAGATTTTTTTTATACCTACTACTATCTTTGTAAAGATTATTCTTGCTACACTTTTAGTTACCTAGTAGTCTGCCTGAATATGTAGGCATCAAATAAATTTTCATAACACTCCCGAGGTAGACGCCATTAAGGAGCTGGACTTAAATTATTCCATGTAGAAGCTTCAGGCTTAGAACGTGTACGAAGGCGACGGGAGCCAAAATTTTGCAAACATAAATTTCCGAAGTGTTAACTCGTCTCTCGCCTGAAATTCCCGCTGTAATTTATACACGTTATATTTATACTGTTATCAATGCATATGCATCAGGCTCTTACCGAAGTTTGGTCTTTATACAATTCATAAACGAGACAGAAATTTTTATTTTTGTTTATATTATTAGAATTGCTAGTTTTCCAAACATTTATACGCTACACAATGTATTAATCTTCTGCATTTACAACGTTCTTAAGTATAATTGTGTGTTCCTAAAATGTAACGAGATCCTAATACTTTGTATTACTAGTTTTATTATTTTAGTATTTTATTATTAGTTTGAAAATACTTATTAACTACATTAATTAAAATTAACATCATTATATTTTTAGAGCTTACAATAACCGTACCGAGCGTACAGTAACCATAGGATGTGTATTCATAATAGGTCTTCATAATTATGTCCATTATCACAAAGTCGCATCCCTCGATTACTAATATCTAAAATAATATATAGGTTTCTGTGAAACCAGTGATGGTTTGTACCACTACCGCGGCCAGCTGTTCGTCGATGTAAGCATTACATTCCCACGGTCCTTGTAATAATTCAAGATACTTCATAAATTACAATATCTCCTTATCTGCTGTTACAGTCGATTAAGCAACCTTTGTTCCGCAGGGGCAGTTAAAAACTTCAGTCGGAATGTCGGTAGATAAGTGTTCTCGACTGAATTAAAATTTCCTAATTGTCTCTGCACAATAAATTAACTTATTGTTCTAACGAACGGATTCCATCTTTTGTCTTTTTTTTTCCTTTTATGATTTTCATTTGTTTCGTTGCATGATATTATTCATTGTTCGCTTCACAATTAAGTATTATTCACTTATAATAATCAGTGTATTGCTCAAGTTCCACTCGAAACTACGTAGAAATATAACCTAATAAGTAATGTTTATATATGCTTGCAATTATTATAACTCCTTTCGCTGAACCAAATCATCATTTTTCTTTTTGCGAAGCAGAAATTATGCGCAATTCCATGAATTTATTCAATTTAACGAAAGATATCAATTGACTATGTTTAGATTCAGTGGATTAATATTTAATAGTTATATCTATAAGAAAACAAATAACTCTGTACATTGTCAGTAGACATTTATCGACGAACACTTAAACATTTACATACATAAATAAATATGTAGTTATAATTGTGAAAAAAATCTGTGATTATGGTTCGAATTCGTAATGAATGCAGGATAAATACATACATATAAGTCATATACGCTGAGTGGCTAATTGAGGGCACTCTCACGGCTCTCATAGAAAAACGGCCATATTGGACGCGTCGACCTTTCACCCCTTGACCTGGTTACAGTTTGGTTGGTTTCTTTTTCTTTTATCTGTTCGACAGCTTTACTTTAATTGATTGATGCGCAATCAATTGGTTCCGGGAAAATGTGTCGTGGGAATTTTTTTAAGACTATAGTTTTTCTTCAGAATAGGCTAAAGAAAAATATACGTAAATACGCTTACATAATATGCTAATCGTTTTGCTGTGAAAATATGGTTTTGTTGACTTGTACAAATTTTACACTTATCTTTTCACGTTTCGTTTGGATAACTTAATGGAGTTATTTTAGGTTTATGTATTTTTGTTCATAAACGAAGCTTGATCGAGTAACATCAAAGATGAAAGTGAGGAACAATACATCCGTGTGTAAAAAAAATCGATAGGCACATGGATAATTATAATAACATATAACCAAATCAATCCTAAGGGAGAATTGATTGCCTTAGTTTGCAATGAAGTAGAGTTTAGTTTAGTTATCGCATCAATCAATTCGACGTGAAGCTTGACATGTGCACGAAGAGGTCGTCAACGATTTATATATATATATATATATATATATATATATATGTATGTTTGTGTGTAAATATACATATATTATAGTATCACGGACCCCATTAAAGAATACAGCAAAAAGTAATTTGTTTCCTTGACGATACACCCTTTGTGTCGATAGGGTAAGCGGTAAGCGACATACATAAGTATAAATATTATATATGTTTATGATATAACATTTACACGCGACTGTAATCCTTCATTAAATGGGATAACGTTCATTTTCATGAGACCGTTGCTATGTTGAATTTCAATTGCTCACCCGCAGGGCATTGTTTCCTGTGAGAGAGTGAAGATTAAAAGTTGTTTTTTTTCGATTCGATCGTTTTTTGTTTGCAAGATTACCAAGCTCGTTAGGGCTCCTTGTCTGTCGCAATTTTTACGTGCCCCTTTATCTCACTAAGACACTGTGATGCCAGGATATCGCGATTCGAAGAGATTCAGCGGCTATCCTTGTCACATGCTAATAGTCAGAATGAGAAGGCAAACGTGTTCGTCGGTTGTCACCCATTTGATTCACAAATACGCATCTAAAAACTTGTTTCACAAAAATGTTATGCATTCAGTACCTTCGACTTCTACTGGCGTTTTGTGGGTTTTTGCTACTGGATAGTACTTATTTTGCCATGAACAAAAATTTGTCAGATAAAGTGTTTAAATATTTGTTAAAATGCAACGTTTTGACCTATGCATAATTTAATACTTTTTAGCCTGTGTTATTAAATTATTTTTTGTAATTCCATTCGACATAGTGTCATATACACGCTATATTCACTGTCTCGCTCACTCCCATTCTCTGTCTCTGTCTCTCCCGCAACCGTCCACGATCATCGAGTTAAGCATTGGCTTACTGATTGTAGGAAGCTTTTATTAATACGGGCGCATTATAGTCAGAAAGCTCTCGTAAATCATGAGTAATTCGAAACTTATCATTAAATTTATAGCCTTTGTTTAGTGCCCAGTCATAATACCTCGGCCTGCGAGTGAGCACAGTGAATTAATTTATAGTTTAGATAAAAATGCCAGCTTTAATTCCTTACTATATTTATATATATACACTTTGATTGTTTGAAAGTAAAGTGTTTGTAGGTACTTTATGTGTTTCGCTTTTTAGAAGTTGATATTGTGCTTGAGTTGGCTTTGTTTATATGCGGTTTCTTTGAATCTATACATATATAGACATTGCAACCCGTTATTGCTCGTAAACAATTAAATATAAGTTGATTAAAGATTCCCATTGATTTTTGTTTCGTCAAATACTAAAGATGAATTAGCTAAGTGAAATGAGACATAGGCCTAACGTATTTTAGTAATCGAACAGAAGCAGCAGTGTTTGAGGGCTTGATTAGAAAGAATGAAAGGACTTTGTTCGTAATAAATATACCAGTATCCAGTACCTGCACTAGAACTTATATATAACATAAAAACAATATATATATTTTGTGTAGCCAGTAGTTATTAGGCTCTAGACCGGCCGCTCTAGACCAGAGCAACCGGCGCTGGTTTTCCGCGAATTAGTCGTTCAAATAATAATTAGTGAAGTCATACACGGCTTCGGAATCATTGCAAGTGAAATTAGTGCTCTATAGCATTTATATAAATATATACTTAATGTGTTAATCAAATTTTCTGGAAAATTTTGTGCTTGTAGAATATAAACTATTTACTCGGTATTATGAAACAGTAAATCAATTTCTTGTAATACCTCACACATGAAAAATCTCGCATGAAATTGGATTTAATTCAAGTTTCTTGAATGTTTTTTTTTATAAAATTTGTTTGTATACCATCTTAAATGACTTTTCGCTCTATTAAATCCATATTAGGAATTGTTGTGTAAACCAATAAAAATATAATATTAAAAGTTGCGGTTCATAGATTCATAGATTCTAAGGTTTCAATTCGAAATCATGAACCGGATGGTCGGATAGTTTTTCTCATCATTAATAAATTTCGTGTAAAGATAAATGTCTTTAAAGATTCTTAAATTCTTAAAGGTCTTTAAAGAGGCATTCATATATGTGTATATTTTTAACAAAATTGTACGAAAGCGTGACTAATGCCATGAAAGCTGAACGATTAAAGCTGTCTGCTTAGAAAAGAAGTGACGTCATACGAGGCGTGTCCGAGAGGCGGCTAGCGGTGCCAACTAGGCCACTGGGGCTCGTCGCGGCCAGCGCTGGCC